>JYJE01002451.1:0-11684 GCA_000983655.1 Zymoseptoria brevis | reverse complement strand
TCGTCTTCTTAAGTAGCTTAAACTACTCCTTTAACACCTAAGGATTCCCTTTAACTATATACCGGTTTAAGTCCCTTACTATTACCTATTTTAGTTATAATGCCTCGTATTTACTAATAAACTCTATAGGCTAGTAGACGCTAATAGGCTCCTCGTTAGGGTTGTAATTAAGCTAAAAAGCCCGTAGTTGCTCTACCTATAGCCTAACTATTTCGTAGATTAGTAGGAAGCCTATAGTAATTATCCGGTTAATATAGACAGTAAGAGCGGCTCTACTAGCTCTACTAAGTCGGTTCTTATACTCGTATATAATAGTACGCTCTCGAGTAGCGCCGTTAATGCGATTTAGGAAGGTTCCGTAGGGTAGGTCGTAGAGGATAGCGTAATCGAGGTAGGACGTAAATCTACCGGTACTATAGTCCCTAATCGCTCTCGTAATAGTAGCCTCCTTCTCGGCCCTTGTTTTAGCCTTCTAGACTGCACTAGCTAGTAGTAGATGCGGTATTAGTATATGTTGTTTTAAAGCCCTTAAAAATACGCGTTTAGAGGTAAGATAGAAGTCTAGTTAATAACGTTTAATAACTTTAGCGGGAGCTTCCCGTAGTAGTTAAGTGTTATAAAGTGCTTCTATTTACGGTATAGCGCTAGACGCTAACAACTTCGGAGCAATCTAACTTCCCCCTTATATACGTTAATTAGGACGGTTACGTATATCTCGTTAGTAAATAAATCCGGTAAAGCGTAAAAACGCGTATAGTCTGTGCCCTCGCGTATGCAAGAGCGTGTCGTCCGTTTAACACATACACTAAACTAAACAGGCAACAACTAAGCCATTTATAGCTACTAGTAGTATAAGAATTAGCCGCTCTACCGGTGGCGCGCCAATTCACCGACACTGCCAGTCCTTCCTATTTGAGAGCTCACGTAATAGCCGCTATACCCTTCTTGGACGCTTGCGTGGCCTGGCAGTATATACAGCAAGGCCCTGCTAAACTGCTCTAGTGGACACCGCCTTGTCGACTCCAGGGGGGCTACAAGGGGTGTCCATTCCGATGCGTCCACCTGCTGTACGATCTTGTATTGAACAGTTTTCGTTTTGCCGCGTTCGAGATCATGGTGATCTCCCTTGTTTTGCCAGAGCTCGGCGTTGTCTGAGCTGCGTCACTTTTGCAAATACATTGACCGCACGACAAGGTCAGGGCCTGATGCTTGTCCCCGTGCAGTCGGCTTTGCAATGCTGTCGCACAAATTGGCCGATGGCGGTACGAGACCTTGGAGCCTATCGAGTCCGGTACCTCGAAGACACACCGGCACAGCTGGTGACTGGAGATCAGGAGATCGTTCAGCCGAAATTGCAGACTGTCGCGGGAGTACGGAACTTTGTCCTGGCATCCTTGTCGGTCATCGCAGGGATTACCCAGAGCGTGATTGTGTGCATTGATCTCGCTGCTTCGCTGGGTGACTTGGTGTTCTGAACTTGCGATTGGGAACTGCGGCCGTGGCCACGGCTGTGCCTGGAGGACGGGAATTCTGCTTCGATTTTGGGACTCATATCATCTCTCGAACGGTGAAATGAGGATGGATTCGGTCTCGTATTGACGGGAGTCGTCGTCGTATACCGTCATCGTTGTCGGTCGCTTCCAAATTTTCATCGGCCGTCTCACGGTCTCACGCCATCAAATTCTCGCCCTGAACTGTCAACCCTGTCGGTGGCATGATCTTTGCATATGCGGTATTTCGAGAGGAAGGCGGAAGGCTGAAGGCACGAGTCGAAGATACTTCGGCCGCTGCCATCCTCGTGATGCGTCCGGCGATGGAACTTGAAGCCCTCTGGAATAGAACAGAGTAGATATCGGACGAGGTGAAGTGCAAAGTAGCAAGTTTTAGCGCCAGTAGTGTGCAACGTGAAGAGCGCAGAAGACCTTGGGCGCACACTTCGAATTTCGTCTGCCTTGCTCGCGACAACAACATCAGATATCTACCCAACAACATCGGAATGGCCAATGATGATGTCGCAAATCATCGCGCTATACTTGCGACTCCGCGATCATCGGCGCCGCTCAGAATAGACGGGACGACACGATTCACAGAAGCCGCCCAGATCTTCACCACACGATGAAAACCTTCGCCGCGATGAAATCTGCGAAGGCGATGAGTCGCCGGCCAGGCCTTGAAAAATTCGCAAGTCGCATTTCCAGATGGTGGATCCCGCGCGCCTGCTGAACCCAATGGTCCTCCCTTCATCATTCATCAAGTGCAGACCGTGAACCAAAAATCGGACATGGGCTTTCAGTGCAATCTCCTCACCAGCGATAACACCGCGAAGACAGACCGGTCCCGATCCCAGTTCCGCGTAAGCGGACTGACGTTGCTTCAGTCTAAACTCGGCATACCATTGTACTGCTCCGCAGAGGCGTGGCATCGCTCGGTATCCACATCGATCATGATCACGGACGGCCACAAGATGCAGGCGTGCCATACCTTGTTCACCACTTCGGCTGAGATTCCAGCAGAGCTGCGTATGCAAGCGAGACAGACCAGCACTCCAGCGACTGGACTCCTCTCCGCCTTGCTCGCCGTTTCCACACGCACAAGTACCAACACCGCAGCCTCTCCTTGCCATTCTTTTCTTCGAACAATTTCTCACGACATGGCAAGGCGATCATTGGAGGAACATGTTCCTTTCTGATATGCTGATGCTACAGACTCAATGTGCCGTCTTGGCTGAGAGAAAAAACTAAAATGACAGCCTAGGTCCTCGATACACGATGCTCGACGATACCCTCAAAGAACGAATACCCCATCATCTTCATGCAGATCCTACGGTGCAGCCATGGACGAAATGCACTCCGATACCCGATCCGATCCAAAAACTCCTCGATCTCGAACCTCCTCCACTCGACCATATCCCGCCTCGAACGTGCCTACACAACCTCCCAATCCTCATCAACATCCCTAGCCTTCACGCCTCCCTGCGTCGGCGGCGCCACCATCTTCTTTCCTCCGCCACCAACAGCCTTCCCTCCCTTCCCGATCCGCACGACTTCACCCTCCTCGTCCAGCACATCCCACTCGCCCTTCACCAACCTCACCGTCTCCGCATCTTCAAACCTTTCCACCGCCCTTGCCAGCGCAGCCGTCAGAATCTCCGACGCGGCGACGGGGCCAGTGGGGTGGTCGTAGGTATATGTGATCTCCGCGGCGTCCGGAGCGTCGGCTTCGAGATCGGAGGTCGACTCCGAGTTGGAGCCGGATGATGGTGAGCTGGAGAGAGCGGGCTGGTCGTCGGAGGTGGGGTGCGCAGGTCGGAATTTGGCGGACTTCGCGGCTGAGGCGGCGAGAGCGGTGGCGGTGTGGCGGCGGCGGGAGTTGTGGACGTTGCTGGTGCGAGAGAATGTCAGCTGGCGCGTTCGCGTGTCCCGTTCCAAAGGAGATGAGCGGAAGATGGAAGAGGCGGATAAACACTCACGTTGGAAACGGCTTCACAGGCTTCGCCTTCCCTTCCGCGCCTCCCTCGCGTTGGTTTCGCTCCACAGCGCCGAGAGCCCACTTATGCTTGTGAGCGGCGTCGCGCTTGTAGGGTTGCGAGTTTGAGCGGAGGTCCGCGTTGGAGAGGGAGGTGGTGTGGGTGGACATTATTGCGCGGGTGTTGAGGTGTTGGTTGAGGTGCCGTGGTGGTTGTGGTGGATACCAGGTTCAAGAGCTTTGATGCTGGAGCTTGTCGTGGCGATGATACTCGGATACTCGGATCTGGATGGACAACCTTGATGTCGCAGTCACTCGTCGGTTTCTGGATAGGTGTTGGTTGATGTCTGGCGATGGTAGGTTGCTCAGGTCGTGAACTCAGAAAGAGGCGACGAATGCAACAGTGAAGGTTGAAAGCGGGTTATTGTCCGTCGTCGGCGGCGGCTGTCGGTTGCGTGACGGGAACAAAGGGAAGCAAGAGCAAGGAACAAGCTGAGCAAGGAAGCCCAGCAACAACGGCCTTGGAATCTCAAAGCCGGCGTTTGAGGCAGAGCAAGTAAGTGAGGAGTGATCGAGTTGGCAGGAGGAGTGCAGCAGTGTTGTTGTCGTCGGCCGAGTTGGATTAGCAGATGACGAAAGAGCAGTCACGAAGAAGACCACGCCCTTATGATGCGGAGGTGTGACTGGTCTGATTCCTTTGATGAGTGATGAGGAGCAAGCAGGGTTGGCAGCTGGGCTGAGTCACGCGGTGTCCAACAAGACGCGATACGGCGGATGTGTGATTGTTTCGTGGCGGCAGATACGGCTACGGCTACGGCTACGGATCGAGTAAACGCGGTGAGTTAGTCGGTAATTGAGCTCTTCTCTGCTCTGCTCTGCTCTGCTCAGCTTTGGATCAGAGGTCTGGGAACACGCGTCGGTGGCGGTTGCGGCGTGAGAAGAGCCGCGTGAGTTTGAGGGAAGGCTGGTGTGTCTTACTCATTTGCTGCGATGACTACATGACCGGATGCGGAACTCATTCCTACTACAGATCTATCTATACATCCTCAAGACTACCTTATCGACAAAGCCACCTCCATCTCCATCCATCTCCTTGCATTCTTTGTTATTCTCCGTGTTCAAGAACATGGCAAATGAGGATCCGAGATAAGGTACACAGCTCAACGTGGGGAAGCTGAGCTGCTTGCGAGAGTGGCCGATGAAGAGGTGCCGCCTTGGGCCAATGACTCAGCCGCATCTCTTTCCGGGCTGGTAAGGTATTCGTCGTCGACTCCAAGTTGTCTGAGGTATGTCGGTATTGACTTAGGGTTAGGGTTGCAATGCCTCGCACATAGCCAGCGCAACCAGCCGCATATTCTGCTGTGCCCTCCTCGGCCAGGACCTTCATTGCTCCTCACGCAGCTCCATCGTCACTACTCTCGTCCTCTCCTTCCGCCGAAGGTAAGACATCCGGAAACCACCCAAACTCCGCAAAGTCCACGGTTCGTTCTCCCATGTTGCCGCGTCCGACTGTCACTCCTTCGGCCTCGAGGGCTGCTTGTTGGAGGGCGGCGCCGTTGGCTCCTCTGGCAGATGTCAGGGCTGTGGAACATGGCGCAACTGGAGACTTGTACGGTCCGATAGCCTTCATGAGAGATGCGGATGCGGATGGACTCACCTGTTGCTGATGACTCCTTGGCTGTTGATGATCCGTTGCCTGTTGGTTGAGAAGTGTGAGATGACAATCTTCCACAAAGTTGCAAAGCACCGTCTGCGAGTCGCTACGATCGAGTGTAGTATATGCTTACCATGGCACATTATCGCTATTGTATTTCGCATCCGGCTGATCTGAAGCCGAAGCGAGATATTTGAGACACATGCCGACTTGCCTGAACGAGTTCAACGAGCATTCTCAGCGCCTCACGTTCATACACGTTGGGGTACGGTACAGGCATACCGTGGACGTTCAGCTAGGCACACCATCAGTCAATGGATCACCTCGTCTTTGACCGTCTCGAGACCCACGAAATCCCAGCAGCATTGCAATATGTCCATACGAGGTTACCTTGCCATGCGGGACCTCTCGCACAGCTCGATAGACGGCCGAGTACCAGGCGGCGGCTTCTTCGGTGCGAGGCATTGTTAATACCACCTCACATGGCCGGTATTATGACACGAGAATTGATTGTCGATGATGACTGCAAATGGCAACTGCTCACGGAATGTCAATTGCTTGATCGTCTGCTGAGTCAGCTTTTGTGTTCTCCATCTTCCCGGAATTCCAGGTTGTGCTTTTCCCAATCCCGTCATTCCACACGTAACCCTTGTTCTCTCCACCCTTGTGCTCTCCCCCATGTTCACACTCCCTGTATAGGATGCTCTCCCCCGTATCCGGTAATCTGTCAAGCCCTGCTTTCGCATAACGAGCCTCACTCTTCTATCGGACCGTGCATGTCCGACTCCCCGACTTCCCTACTCTCTACAGCATGTTGGCACATCGGAGTGCTCGCCCGTTTTGCAGGCTCAGGGGCATTCCGAGGCGCAATTGGCTAACATCCTAGTAAGCAGGCGGTTAACCTCCAGCTAAGGTTGAACGGTGAGCACTCCGATGTGCCAACAATGCTGTACAAGGAGGTTTTGCGTCTATAGCTGAGCCCCGTTGCGCCTATCGGGACGGATCTCACGGCACAGATCCCAGAGTCGCATACCTGACATGTGTCAAGGACTGTCATTGGATGCTACTTCCAACGCCGATCACTTCTCTTCTTCTTCTCCGCGAATCCTCCCCCTCTCTCCGCCTCGCTCTCCCTCGGCGTTAACTTCGGCTCTTCGCCTCATGTCCTTTCGCCGACGGGCAGCGAATCCTTCCTCCCTCTGATGCAAGGCAAGTACGAGTAAACCATTTCGTCGTCGTCGTCAATGTTTCCTTCGTGTTTTTCTCCATCTAATTGTCATCAACCACACCCCTGCAACACACAATGGAAGGCATCACGCGAATCCTCTCGCGACCCACAGCCAAGCCATATCGATCAAGAGACGTCCACGATGAGAAGATCCACCTCAACCGCGACGGTCATCTCGACTTTGGCCCTGACGACATGGAAAATCCGAAAAACTGGTCGTCCGCTCGAAGATGGTACATCACCGTCGCTTCTGTCCTCCTCGTCGTAAATGCTACATTCGCATCTTCCGCCCCTTCAGGCTGTCTGCCCAGCATCGCCGAAGAGTTCAGCGTATCGACCGAAGTTGCCGGCCTGGTCGTCACCATGTTCCTCCTGGGATACGTCTTCGGCCCGCTGTTCTTCGCGCCACTGTCAGAGTTTTACGGTCGACGATGGATCTTCTACATTTCCTTCTTCGCGTACATCGCTTTCAACTTCCTCTGCGCTTTCACGCCGACTTTCGCTGGTCTGCTGGTTGGGAGATTCCTTACTGGAACGATGGCGGCTGCAGCTTTGTCGAACGCTCCGGGTGTGTTGGCAGATATCTGGGGTCCGATCGAGCGAGGAAGTGCACTCGCCGTCTTCTCCATGATGACCTTTGTTGGTCCCGCCATTGGACCCGTCATCTCGGGGTTCTTGCAGTTGAAAAAAGACTGGAGGTGGTCATTCTACGTCTTGCTGTGGTTGGCGGCTCTCACGATCCCGACCATGCTCACCATCCCGGAGACCTTGCCAAGTCAAGTACTCCTCAACAAAGCCGTTCGAATCCGCAAAGCAAAAATTCCCGGCTACGAAAACGTCAAAGCGCCGGTGGAAGCTACCGATCGCACCCTCCTCGGCATCTTCAAAGTCGCCCTTTCCCGACCCTGGATCATCCTCTTCGACACCATCTCCCTGCTCTGCGCCATCTACGTCTCCGTCGTCTACCTTTTGGTGTACATGCTCTTCTCGATTTATCCCATCGTTTTCCAACAGCGCCGAGGCTGGAATCCGGGTGTTGGAGAACTTCCTCTTTTGGGATATGTCCTCGGTGCGTGGCTGGGAGGAGCGATTGTGTTTTACAATTCGCATCTGGAGAAGAAGAAGACTTTGGCTGGATATCAGCGAAAACCGGAGGATCGTTTGCCGTTGGCTATGATTGGCGGCATTGTGTTTCCGATAGCGATGTTCTGGTTTGGATGGTGAGTCCTTGGTTGAAATGATTAAGTCATCTAAGCATTGCTGACGATTGTGATGAGGTCGGGCGAATACGACTCGGTCCACTGGATCGTACCGTAAGGATTCTAGATTCATACCCTCAAGTCAACCGCTAAAACAATGTCGCAGGACCATTGCAGGCGTCTTCTTAGCAGCTAGCATCATGCTGATCTTCGTCGCTTACCTGAACTACATCACCGACAGCTACCTCATGTACGCTGCTTCAGGTACTTTCATCCCCCCCCCCTGATCCACTTCCTCCGTCACACCAAGACTGACACGATCCGACCACAGCCATCGCAGCCAACACGGTCGTCCGCTCCGCCATCGCTGCCGCTGCACCCCTCTTCACAGACTCCATGTTTGAATACCTCGGCGTGGGAGGCGGCGCCTCTCTCATCGGCGGGGTGGGTGTGCTCCTTGCTCCAATTCCCTTCGTCTTCTTTCGATATGGAGGGGCGATTCGGAAGAGGAGTAAATTCGCGCCGACGGATGAGGGAGAGGATGATTGGCGGGGAGTTGGGGATGTGGAGAAACAGTCGGGAGGTGCTGGTCAGGGTAAGAGGAGGAGTGAGTTCAGTACGGAGGCGGAAGAAGAGAGGGAGTTGGATGATGTTACGGCTGGCATAATAAGGCATCCCATAAGTTCTTGATGCCTTTGAAGATCGCTATTGAACGAAGAGGCGTGTAGCGCGAGTCGGAGTCTTGTTTCCCATCAAATGCTCATCAAAGGTTGATTAAGAAAAGAGTTATGTTGTAGACGAAGGAGAGTCGACTCGAAACGGCAAGTGCTCAACTCGCTAACGTGCACGGACCTTCTCGATTTGCTCTGCACATCCATCTCTTTCACATGCGCTGTCCCAAAACCTTCAACTTTCATACACCCCACCACACCTCCTCCTCTAATCCCCACTTCACACAATGCCGCTCGCCGACTACCTCGCTCAACACTATCTCTCCGCCTCAGGTCCTGCACCCGCCAAAAAACGCAAGCGCAAGACACCGAAAGACACCTCCTCTGGCGGCCTCACCATCGCCGACGACGACGTCGATACCTGGACGCAACCCAAAGCTACAAATGATTCCGACGACGACGAGGATACACCCACCATAGTCGGCGGCCTCACCATTCCCGCTGCGAAAGCCAAGAAGGCGAAGTGGATCACCGTTGGGACTTCCGCGCCGAAGGATGCCGAGCAAGCCGCTGCGGATGCTATCCTCGCTTCGGCGGCGAAGGAGGTGGAGGCGAGAGCTCAGCAGGATGACGATGCGCCTGCTGTTGTGGGAGGAGAAAATAACACAAGTGCCGCACCTGCCATGGCGTCTGGCGCAGCGGCAGGGTTGCAGTCTGCAGCGCAGGTTTCAGCAGCGGTGAAGAGGAAGCAAGATGCGGAAATGGCGGCGATGAAAGATGCGGGATTGGATATGGGTGGCTTAGCACAACAGACGATTTATCGAGATGCGAGTGGACGGAGGATCAATGTTGCGGCGAAGAAGGCGGAGGTGGAGGATAAAGCTGCTGAGGCAGAGAGGAAGAGGAGGGAGGAAGAAGAAGGAGCGAAAGGAGATGTACAGAGGCGATTAGCGGAGGAGAGGAGAGTGGAGTTGAGAGAGGCGAAGGGGATGAAAGTCGCGAGGGGGGTGGACGATGAGGTTATGAATGAGGAGTTGAAGGGGAGGAGTAGATGGGGGGATGTGATGGCGGGGATGTTGACGGAAAAGAGCCAGGTGGGAAGCAAGGTGAAGGGTGGCAAGGCGAGGAAGGGAAAAGAGTATGCGGGTGCGTTTGAACCGAATCGATATGGGATCCGACCTGGGTGGAGGTGGGATGGAGTGGATCGAGGGAATGGGTTTGAGAGGAAGTGGTTTGCGGCGAGGAACCGGAAGAAGGACCGCGAGGCGTTGGAGTATGCTTGGCAGATGGATGAGTGATGGGAGCATGGCAGTTTCAACATCATGGATCAGATTCGAAGGAACCCAATGCCCGGTCCTTCGAGACGGCTCCGTGGCATGTTCGACCTCCGGAAACATATACTGCTGCTCTTTAACGCGACGTCACTCCTCTCTGCGCCTTGTCCGGCCGAAAAATTGCCCACTCTCCCTCGGCAGAGGACTGATCTCCGCCCTCGCCGTGCCTCAAGCTCGGCTTCCGCATCCAGGAGGAACTCACGCAGCGCATGGCACAAAAGAACGCAACGACCTGTATCATCTTCCAGCAGCAAGCAGCTGTACAGCATCTCATGAGCCTGGACGAAGCGTCACCTAGACTCCCAAAACAGAATGAGACATGGATCTTGATCAGATGTTGCGGACTACTCTATGGTTTTGCGAACAGGACACGATGTTCATGCCGGGCTTTGGCGTGCCTTGCAGCGAACACGAATCAAAGCTCCTCCCATCGCAGCGCTGGTGTCGAGAGTTTTGACGATGAAATGTAGCATGTTTTGGACGAGTGAATCCCTCCCCTGGTCCGTGTAATCAAAGAAGGCATATCAGTCCACGATGCCTGCACGGCAACTCTTCGCCCATTCGGACCCTCTTCTCTAGCCCTGCGTTGCCGGCCGAATCGTCGCCGTACCCCATCCCACCGTCTCGCGATCTGAACCAAACAGCAACGACTCAAGTCCACGTACGGCTCGTACGTTCATCGCCTCATCCCGTGGAAAGGAAAACAGAAAGTTGACGCTTCCAAATCGTCCTCGCCCTGGCTCTCGCCATCCGCCCCATCACTGGCTGTCTCGGAGTAGGAGGTGCGCCCCCATGGTCCTCCTCGCAAAGCACTCAAATCAATCTTACCCATCCGCCAGCGTACTGCGATCTACTACATCCGTGCTGCGGAGGCTTGGAATGCACTCCAGACCGCGGACGATATAGGTACCACAGGACGTATCTCCACCTATACACGATGACGAGGGCTTTCCACTCACCTCATGCGCCTCATGCGCAGCTCCCTGCAACCTTTATGGCGGCTGGTGCCCGAGAGGCCAGAAGTGCTATGCCAAAGAGGATTACAGCACTGGCATTTGTCAGTATTGTGCCAGAGATGGACGTAAGTGAAGATTTCTGTTTGAGAAAATGAGTCGAGAAGTTGGAGAATGCTGAGGGGAAATGTGGTAGAGTATTGCCTTATCGACTACGACTGCTGCCAAGGCAAGTGCCGGAGAAATAAATGTCAGGTGAAGTAGAGGAGGGGGTTGAGGGATTGGTTTTGACTGTGGCGGTAGCTCTTGGTCTGGTCCCGATCCCGTATGGTGTGAAGGGAAGAGAAGAGAGTGGGTCCGTGAAATGTCTACAAGGAGACAGAAATGGGGCTCGCGAGAAAGTCGCCAGCTTCTCCTGACTGGGCAAACAATCACCATTGGCCCCGCCGCTCAGGTCGGAGCTACCTCCTCTTCAGGCGCTTCGGAAATAGAAGGTGCATGTTTCCGAGTGCAGGAGCGGTCTAGGGTGTGTATGTAAGTAAGCAGCTTTGCCGTCTATGAAGGATTGTCGAATTTCCAAGGATTTTCGAATTTCGACCACACTAAAGCAACAACACTCCTACAGCAACAACACTCGAACATTCGATCCGGAGTGAGAGGGCTGCAAAGGAGATAGGGTCGGGGCAGCATGTGATCCAAGGAGGCGGCAATACGTGTACCTTGGCGCAAGAGCAACAGTCCAGCATGTTGCAATCGCAAGATCGTCTGACTCTACAGTCGTGCTGCAGTGGATTCTCCTCGTCTTGACGATGAGATGTAGAATGCGTGACGAGACATTGAGGACGTCAGGTTCGCAGTAATGTGCTTCCACCTTGTGTAAATTGTCTCAGATCCAGATTCGTATATGGACTCGGATTCGGATTCGGATCTGCTGACCCTGCCGTCATTCCAGGGCACTTCTTATTAAACCATGTTTATCGCTGGTCGACCAAAAAGGTGTTCTAAATTCAATGTGGTTAGCGACGTTCTCGCGGAGCCGGATCACATTAACCTTGTTGTTGCCTTAGCATCTTACACTATCGTTTACGCTTACTTAATATAGTGTGCCGGTAGATAGCGTATCGCGCGTCGCGTCGCCCTTATAGTATTGTTTATAGCGTTGTTTATAGCGGCGTATATT
>JYJE01002446.1:0-20602 GCA_000983655.1 Zymoseptoria brevis | reverse complement strand
TCTTTCCCTTTCTTTAGGTAAAGTCTAAGAAAGATATTAGTATTAATAACCTTAATTATATACTTTTGCTCTAATCCCTTAATTAGCTTGTTAATCTTATAGTCTAACTATCTAAAGATCTAGAAGTTATCTATATAAAGGAGAATAAGAATGCCTTTCCCTTAAAAGAGGCAAGTATCGCTAATAGTTCTTATTAGACTAAGCTTTTAGAGAGTATCTATAGTATCGTAGTACTAGAGAGCAGCTACCTGCTTAAGCTTATATAGTCCTTTCTTAATATATATAATATACTTATAGGTATCTTTCTTAAAGAGATAAGCTCCCTTTAGTACCTTAATAAAGATCTGCTTATCTAAGTTTAGATTTAGGAATGTAGTCTTAATATTAACTTATTTCCTCTTCTAGCTAAAGTTAACTAAGAGGGACAGAAGTATTCTCCTTATTATAGCTCTTAGAGTAGGAGTAAAGGTATTAATATAGTTAAGTCCCTTCCTTTATATAAATCCCCTAGCTATCTATTTAGCCTTATACTTTTCTATAGTTCTATTTAGGAGTACCTTAATCTTAAAGACCTATTTCCCTATAAGAGAAACTCTCCCTTTAAGGAGGGTACTAATAAGTTTCTATTTAAGGTATCTTGTAGACTTAAGTAACTTAGCTTCCTTAATAATAGCTTTCTCCTATTCCTTATAATTAGATCTAGAGAGAGCTTTCTTAACTATCTTAGGATTAGATAGATTAGGATTTGTTACTTTAAGTCCTATTTTTTAGATCTTACTATAGTCTTTTTTTATAATTAATCTTCTATTTCTTAAAAGTCTAAATATACCTAAGCTTTTAGGACTTGCTTTATTACCTAATTTCTTAGATCTTTTAGGGCTTCTTCCTACTTTCCTCTTTCTTATAATATAAATATTTAGGAAGGGAGTTATAGTATAATCTTAGAGGTCTTTCCTTTTAGGGCAATTCTCTACTAATACTTAATATTGTAGCTATATTAATAAGGTATTAGCCTACTTCTAGAATCCTTTAGGACTTCCTTAGAATCCCTTAGGACTTCCTATTTCCTTAGAAATATACTCCCCTTAAGCTAGCTAGGAGGCTTCTTTATACTTAGTAGCCTTTAGCTAATTAGGCTTAGACTACTTATATTAGTTATCTTAGGACTATATATCCTAACCTAATATTTACTTCCCCTAAGATATTAAAAGGGAGGCTTAGTTTCTCTCTTTCTATATAGTATTAAATATATTCTCTACTTCTTAAAAATAAGAAGTAGTAAGAGGTTAGGTATCTTGCCCTTAGGCATTCTAGCCCTAATCTTAATCCTTAATATAGATAGTATAGACTTCCTGTTCTATAGTAATAGGTTATATTAGTTATAGGAAACTCTCCCCTTAGAAGTCTAGAGTAGTAGGTATTATATTATATACCTTATCCTTATTATATATTATATAAGGAGAGGTTATAATCTTATATTAAAACCTAGTAAGGGCAGATAGTTTAAACTTCTAAACTATATAGTTAGTTAAAGTATTCTCCTAGAATTCTAGATTCTAGTATTTCTCTACTCTAGGATAGAACTTTTATAAATTAGGTCTCCCCTAATTATATAAATATGTTCTATATCTAAATCTCCTAACCTTTATTAGATTAATATATAAAGTTCTAGTATTAAGATCTTAATTAAATTCCTAAAAAGGAATCCTGTTAGTTAATAGGTATACTAGCCTATTAGTAAGGAAGATTATATATATAACTATAAAACTTTAGAAAGGGAGAGGTAGGCTAAAGTTAATTATTATTACTCTTACCTTATTAAGAATAACCTTATTAAATAATTTTATAATTCTATTTTACTTAGGAGTATAAGGAGCTAAGAAATCCTATCTTAGTCCCTTATTCTCTACAAATATAATTAGATTATTATTATTAAACTCTCCTCCTTTATTTAAGAACTAGATCTTAACTATCTTTTTATACTAGTTAAATATCTTAATAATCTATTTCTTAATAATTTATATAGCTTATAATTTAAGCTTATAGAAGATAGCCTATCTCCTTCTTAACTTTATATTAGTAATTATAAGGATATACTTATATCTAAAGATGTCTAGTAGAAAGATTAGTCCTATAATATTAATATAGACCTTATCTAATAAGAATTAAGGTATTAGTCTTAGAGTTCTTAATACTACTTTTTATAACCTTGTAAGCTTATATAGCTTATAGTACTTAAGTATAGATATATTAATCTACTTAAGTCCTTAGACTTAAGCCTTTATTATACTAAGAATCTTGTTCCTTATATAGCCTAGTCTCTAATACTATCTTATTATATTAGCCTTAGGTATAGTAAAGACTAGATAGGATATATTCCTATTAGTTATAAAAGTAACTTTAGTACTCTCCTTAAGGAGAGAGATAGTTATATTCTAAAGGATTAAAATATTATAAATAGACTAAACCTTACCTATCTTCTTATTATTCCTTAGAATATATAAAGACAGCCTATCTAAGTAGACCTTATATTTTAGCTAGAGAGTCTCTACTAAGATAAGGTTATAATTAGAGTTAGGAGAATATAATATATCTTATAAGGTAATGTTTAACTTATTCTCTTTATACTTTATTATAATCCTTATACTTCCTAAGTATATAATTATGCTTTATCTAATAGCTTAAGAGAACCTAATTAGGGTTTCTAGGGGTTTAAGGTTTAAGAATTAGGACTTATTATTAAAGAAGTAGTATAATATACTAAAATCCTAAATAATAATATTACTTCTTTATATTCTAGTAGTAATAATTACTACTCTTATAAATAAGTTATTTAAATTAGAGTCTAAGCCTATATTAGAAGAGGAGATAGGCTTAATTATTATAATACTCTTTCCTCCCTTCTTATTATATTTCTTACTCTTATTTTAAGACTTCTTCTTATCCTTATTAGATCCTCCTTTTCCTTTATATACCTAGGACTTTAAGGCCTTATTAGAGTACTTCTTAAAGTAATCTGTATTTATATAGATATAATAGGTATACTTAGTATACTAATTATTATTTATTATAGTACTCTTAAATCCTCCTACTATCCTCTATATCTATAAAGGAGGTTCCTTAATTAATAAAGTAATTAGCTCTTTAAGAGTTATATTCTTAATATAATAGGATTATCTTTAGCTTCTTAGGTATTTTAGATAATAAAGGCCTTAAATAAAGAATAGCCTAATCTACTTATTACTAAAGGTAAGCTTTAAGACTAGAATATTCTTAGACTTAGAGTATTATTCTATTATAAAGATATACTTATAATACTACTTTTAGAAGTCCTTATAGTACTTTTAAGTATTTGTTCCTTAGATCTTTATATTACTAATTCTAAGAATCCTTAGGCTATTATAAATGTTTATAATTATAATAGGCCTGTAGGTAGCTATAATAATATTATATAATTCCTTAGCTATCTTCTCTATATCCCTAAAATTAGGCCTTAAAGATTAGTTAATCCTTTTACTAATAATCCTATATATAATTAGGTTATACTTATACTAGACTTAGAGAGGAGTTAGTCTTAGTCTACTAGTTAGAATAGGTTCTATTATTAAAGTATCCCCTCCTTCTTTTTAGAAAGGAGTTAGAGCCTAAGAGGATAAAGTAGTACTCTCCTTAATTAGTAAAGAGGGATATTTAACTTCTATTCCTAGCTTTAGTTAGGCAGGATACTAAGGAATATTATAAAAGATATAGCCTAATACCTCCTTATCTATAAGGGCTGCTTTAAGTATCCTTAACTAGTCTAAAAATTTACTTCCCTTTCTTAGGACTTTATTCTCCTTTATAGTCTTAAACTTATTAGCCTATATTATAGCTATTATTATAACTAGCTTTTTCTTAGCTTGCTAGTTAACTGTTTAAATAGTATATAGTAAGGTTCTAATAGCTACGCTTAGAATAGACAATTCTTCCTTAAGTATATAGTAATTACGCCGGGCTTATAACCTGTTATAATTAGACTTAAGCTAAGTAGAAGAAGACCTCTAATTAGTAGGTATATATTATTATGTAGGGAGAATCCGAAGTATAAGATTCTTACTTTAGCTATCTGTATGTAGGAATGCCTTAGCACTAGTTACGTGCACTTTACTAATAGTTAGTCTAATGATCCACAACACCAGCTCCCGCTCGATCTTGCCTTAGTTAGCAACCTCTAACCCCTGCTTTCCCGTCAGCTTAAATATCCAAAGACATGAAGACCTTCCAGCTTCCGAACAACATTGCTTGTCTCTTTCTAAATCGTTCGCTGCAGCAAAATGACTACAAACTCTCTCGAGGAGCTGCCTCCCGAGATCTGTGCTTTGATCATCGAACATCTGGCTCTCGACGACATCCGACATCTACGCCTTGTTAATCGTGCCCTTGCCCACAATGCGACCCAGGACCGATTTCGTGCTTGCTTCAAGACCAAGAACGTCGAAATTACACGACAGGGGCTGGAGAAGCTCGGCTGGATCATCGCGAACAGTCGGCTCGGGCGTCTTTTAGAACACTTGACATTATTAGGCGTCGCTTACGACCTTGTCCACCCCACTCGCATCGCCATGCCTGAGAAATGGCCACACGAAGCGTCTACACACGATGACCGCAACGCAGAACCTTTGATAGCCGGGTCTGACGATGTAGTTGCCAGGACCAAAGCGCGGGAGGATCTCAGATTCTTGACCCAGCGAAAAGCGGAATACATCGAATTCCACAACACTGGCATGGCTCTCTCCTTCCTGACGGAAGCACTTCGCACCTTCAAGATGTACAAGCCTCGTGGCTTGCACAGTCTGTCAGTCTCAGTGACTGTGTACCAAGATGCGCTCTTGACAGAAGCACCTAGTGATGTTGGCTGTTGGATCTGGGTGCACAAAGCAGCACAGCACACGTTCTTCCTCGCCATGAACGCTCTGGCAATGAGCAAGATCGCCGTCAGTTCTCTGGACATCTTTGGGACGCATTCGCGCGGCTTCGGTCTACCATGTGATGCGCTCGCTCATACTTGCCGCACGTATCCGGGCTGTTTCAACCTCCCCGGACTGAAGAAGCTCACAATCTGCATATCTGATCAAATTCTGGTCGAGACAGCGGAACGAGTCATTATGCCTGTTGAGACGGGACTCGAGGATTCGCAAGTGTTCACTTCCGCACTGGAGCGGTTGCCGGAACGCATTAGGAACACAGTCAACCGTTCATCGCAGGCGCTCGCGACGATGCTAGAGGCATGTCCCGGCTTGGAGATCTTGGGCATTTCTTTCTACCGACAAACCTACCTGGACGAACAACTGAAACATGTCAGAAATGATAACATGCGTCATTACATGTATTTCCTCGCGAACATGCGGCCGGGCAAGCACTTGCGATATGTACGTCTATCGGGCCTTTGGGTGAACGAGACGGATCTGATATACTTCCTTGAGCATCATAGTGCCTCACTTCAGGGCGTCGAGTTGCGCTACATTAATGTCGGAGAAGGCAAAGGAGACGCACTCTTGTCTAGTCTTGCGAGCGGGAAATTCTCGCTGGATTCGCTCGGTCTTGAAGATGTGTGGCTTGGAGAATCCGAGCTCATGGCGTTCGATGGCGAGAGAGATGAGGAGGATACCAGTGTTTTCGGACCCCTCGAGCAGGCCACTGCGATTCGGCGAGCGGACAAAGCTATTCGGCGCAAGATACCGTATCGCCCATTTACCCTTCCCGAATTCTATAACCCTAGCACGTCGGACACGGGAAAATGGCTGGAAATGAATCAGAAGGACTTTGGTGATTGCCTTTGATTATGACGATCCGGTACCAAGAGACTATTGCGAAAAGAGACTCACCATCAGCCTCAGACTGGTCATATCAATGGCTTGCGTAATGTTCACAAGCCGGTCGTTTGCCCACTGATCTGGCTCAACGATACCGACGGACCAACGATGGCTGTTCGCGGAGGGCATGCATGAGCGCAAGGCATCGAAGCAGGTCGTCGATCGTACACCGAATGTGAGTTGAGACAACATTCACCGGTCCGAAAAAGGTACTCGCCCTCAGGCAGGAACAAATGCCCGAAGCCGCGTGAATGTACCAAACGGGACGAATTTCACGGCATTTCACGAGCACACGACACTCTTCTAAGTCACGTTCGTTTGATCCTGTCTCTTGGCTTCCTACTGTTACCTTTGTGACACGACTTGGAACTTCTTCTTCCTCTTCCACACCACCTTGTCGCAGCATCACTAGCGCCGCACACCACAAAATACTCCGACAACATCACGGACTCCAGAACGGTAGTATCACCGGCACAATACCACATCGGTGTTGCTTCCAAAACCGCCGCTGCTATCTTACCTTCACTCTCAATTCGGAAAAAGGGAGATGCGCCGCGACTGCCTGGAAGGGCTCCCTGCGGAGTTATGTGGCCTGATTACGGATCATCTGGACGTGACCGACATTGGCAGTCTTCGACTTGTCAACCACCAGTTCGAACGCAGCGTAACTCAGAAGCGTTTCCTGTCTTTCTCGAGGATATACACCTGGACATTAATGGAGCAAGTCTTGCCGCGTTTGTCCGGACGACCTCGCGCGACCGACTCGGTCGACAGTTGAGACTTAGACGCCTGACACTTGTCGGGCTCGTCTTCAACCATGTCCGTCTGGAGGACATCGAAGAGACCGGACACCGTCTAAGCAAGCTTTCCGGACGCATCGGCAGCGAGGAAGAGGTCTTAAAACCCTGCAGTCGTAAGCGTGTAGCGCGAGCTACGAAGGACTCCGTGTGGCTGAAAGAGCAGCAAGCGCTCAGCTACGATGTCACGGAATCAACGAAAAATCTGCGTCTTCTCACAAGGTCCTTCCGCAATCTCGCAGCTACTGGCACCACGCTGGACAGCCTTGCGACCTCGGTTGTGGTCTACCAAGACAACGATACAACCCGCGTGCCTCCCAGTGAGGCCAAATGCTGGGTATGGATCCATGACATAGCTTCGCGTGTGTTCGAGACTGCGATCATGGGCATTCATCGCAGCAGCATGGTGGTCCGTAGTCTGGACACATTTTCTGCAAAACCGACTTCGCTCGGCTGCGGTGTCCCGAACGATACTCTGCAGATTTTACACAGGACACGTCTTACAGCTTTCGACTTTGCCACTTTGACTGAGCTCTCGATCTGCGTCACAGATCATGTCATTCGAAATTCAGCGTACGAGAACAGGAACGGAGGCGAGACATCACGTACGGACTCACGTCACTTGACCAATCAGCCGCCGGAGCGTCCTACGCCGCCGCAGGGAGCTATAGCGGCGGACATCGAGACATCGGCAGTGTCACTCGTGTGCATGCTGGAGGCCTGCCCCAACTTGGAGGTCCTGGAAATATCCGTGTACCAACTCGAGCACTCGAATGAAGCCTTGCAGTCTGCTCCTCAACTGAAGTCTCATCACTTCATGAAACGCCTTGCGTTTATGCAGCCGCTCAAGCACCTGCGCAAAGTGCGTCTAGCTGGCCTGTTGGCAGAGAAGGTCACCTCGCGAGCTTTTTCGTCCACAACCGTGAATCTCTTCGCGATATCGACATGCGCTGGATTCATCTCGTCGACGGGTGGGACTGGCAGATGACGTTGGACTCCATCACGGATGGCGACATCCCTCTCGACCGCATTCGACTCGAAGACTTGTGGGAAGACGGCGACGTGCTTTGTTTCAGCGACCATCAGCAACTGTCAAAATGTACGCAAGTCTCCGGGAAATGGCTGCATGGTAGCACCATTCTTCGCTGGGGCCAAGATGCGCGGAGCGGAATATCTATCCGTCAGTACCTGTACAGAGGTTGATGAGGATGAATGGTTCCAGTGGTGGCGAGATAACAACAACGAGTTTGGGGTCCCATTGCCGTGGAGCTGAACTTGTGTGAGACATTTGTCATGAGCCTGGCACATGGGTGTCTTTGCATGTTTGGCAACGGGTCCACTAGACGATGAGATACATGGTTTGCGAGTCAGTATTGGGCAATGTTGGAGGCACAGGCGAGACGATGGGAAATCGCATTGTTCACCTCTTCCAAGAACGGTCGAAACGTAGGACGAATGGTATACAACAGTCTGAATAAAGTTCATGGATCGCGAGGGAGTGACAGCTCACAAGGTGACCACGTTACAGCCAGCACATGCGGGCCGCGCGTTGCGGCCGTTCAAGCTTCACATCAGCACAAGCTCACACCACCGCAAGCTGTGGTTGTTGTACTTCGGAAAGACTTGATCGTGAGCGCACACAAGTTCGAACAAAGGAATGGAAGGATACGCTGTAGCATGAGCAACGTAGCATAGACTTACCAATGCATATCATTCGAGTTTGCAGTTTCTTCCACCAGTTCCTCAGTGACATGTTCATTGAGCTGTAAAGTGACAAACGCAGCTCCAGACCTTGTTCTGGCAGCTTACAGGAAGTACGTGTACATCTCACCTCCATAGACACCGCACCTGACAGCTGCATTCACGGATGCATCCTCTTACAATCCAGTCTCAGCGCGAGCAATAGAACCCCTCGACACTTCGACAAATCATCCAATCTATTCAACGCCCGAAGTCCACAGAGGGAATATGTCACAAGCCGGTCCAGCACTCTCCCCCTCCGCCATAATCGTGATCTGCATCCTCATCGCCGGCGCCCTGGTCCTCTGCAGCTGGGCTCTATTCCGCCACTTGTGCTCCGATCGCGACGACGAGAACTTCGGACCGAACGGAGGATCACCAGAAATGGGAGAGAGATGCAGTCAGGCGCAGTATATGCGGTTGGTCAGATTGAGGGCAAAGGAGGACTTGATGGGAAGAAGTGGAGCGAGGAGGGCGAAAGGAATGGGAAGTGAGGATTGGGGGTATGTGTGATGAGCTTGGAGGCATGGTCTTCTTCGACTGCGGAGAGAGAATGAATTTGGCTCTGAAAAATTGTCGGGTGCGTTGTTGGCACGATGTGGCCATGTGCAAGTTTCGAAAGCCTCTTGGGCTTCCCGCCATGACCTGGAAGTCGGCTTCGACGCTGCGCAGATCCGTTCAATGAGCAACTGAGTAACGCTTGTGGAAGCACCAACTGGACCAAGCAGACTCTGCCGCCAAAAGGGGTGTCCCATTCGACTTGCAATCAGGACATCAAGTCCGAAAATTTCGCTCCGAATGACTCCAGCAGACCTCTCGATGAACCAAGACCGGGATGCGAGCTTCGATCCGGCGTTTGATGGAGTCGACGAGATGTGGCGTCGTAACGGATCGAAATTGCCAAAGGGAATCGAAGTCGAGATCAGTGTGGTGGATTGTGGATCGATGGTTCGATGCGGCCGGGAAGGAGGTTTGGGTTCTACCTAGCTTGAAGTCAGTCTATCGCAGAGCATTGCTTGCGATCTCCATTAGTAAGATTGCGAATCGAGCGCGATCAAGGTATCGTCAGCCGATTGCTTCCTCACCGTCCATGCGTTGCGTCGAGACCGAAAGTACAGCAGAGAGCTCTTTTATACACAGCCGTAGAGGTGAGATCCAGGCAAAAGTTATGGGAGGTCCAATGCTCTCCCGGATATGCGCCTGCTTCATGCATACATGATCCCTTGCTTTGATATTAGACTGCCGTCTGAGAGGCTGCCCATGCGTTCTCGAGACCACGCACTTTGTCCATCCCTTCCTCCTCTCCATCAAAGCCCTCTTTTTCGTTCTTACAAATGACAATGCTAGAAAGTGAAGATCGCTCATTTCGTGGGTCGTTCGCCGGTCTCGAGTGTCGTGGAGGATGCGCTGGAGCGATCGTTCGGTCGTGAGGGACGTCAGACTATCGCGGCGGACGAGGATCGTGCGAGTATAACGCATACTCTCCATAGCACATCCGCAGCTCTTCAATCTCTCCTTGATTCCTCCAATTGATGGTCGATCTACTCGACGGTCGCCGAGCCGGCGTCGCTTGCGCTTGCGGATCCGGTGACGGATATGCTTGGGTCGACTGCGATCATCTCCGCAAGGATATCCAAGATGGGCTGTTTGAAATATTCTGTTAGCTGATCCCGGTCTCAACAATTCTTTGCAGACTTCGGAACTCACCTTCGGCACAGTCTTATCGTAGATGCTGATCAGCTCCCTTGGTTGCGGGTAGACCTTCAACGCCTTGTAAAAGCACAGCGCCGCATCAACAGGGTCGCTCCCATCCGTACACATCGACTCTCCTCTCGCGACCTCCTGCATGAAGTATGCCTCCGTGTCCTCAGGATCGCGCGGGAAACCCTCCTCATTCGCAGCCGCGACCACTGATGAGATCTTCTCCTTTTGCGATCGCTCTGCTGCGGCGGATGCGGCTTCGTCGAGCTTGGAGACCTTCTTGTGTTGCTTCTTGAGGTATTTGCGGAACTCGGGATCGCTGCGGCGTTTGTTGTCGAAGTAGATGGCGTAGCCCACAGCTGCTGTTGCGAGCACGGCGGTGATTCCGAGGGTGATGGTTGAAGTGCTGATGCCGTTGGAGGGTGTTGAGGAGGCCATTTTTGTGACGATTGAGGATCTGCTTCGTTTGGTAGTTACTGTTGTATTGAGCGACTCGCGATGAATACTTCGTAGATGCGAGATGGACGACGGGTTGGTAGTGGGTGGTTGCGTAGAAGTCGCAGTGAACGGAGCATTGTGATTTTTTGTTGGACTTCTCCAGCGTTTTAACCCGACGAGCAGCTCTCTCATTACGTCACGTGGACAGCTCTGTAGCTTCGGCCTCCGAATGCCCAACCCTGTCCGACAAGACTGCAACAGCAACTGCAACTTCAACACCTATTGATTCCCCCGGTCGACGACTGAGAAGACGTCTACAATGTCGGAGAGCAAGGGACTATCTCTCCGGCGGAAGAAGACGACAGCGGCACGACCGACCATCTCCGCACCAAAGCAGATCCCTACTGCCCAAAGCGAGACCTCCTCCCTCCGACCGGACGCTATTCGATCGAACTCGACATGGACAGACGGTAGCGGTACATCTGATGCGACATCGCGATCGAGAGAAAGACCGAAGCTCGGCGGCGACAATACCAGCGATCTTGTCAAGAGAAGATACTCGACACGATTTACCGGCGGGCTGCCACAAGATGGCGTGCCTCCGCCCATTCCTGCGATGCCATCGCTTCCAGCGCAGTACGTTGGACGACCAGGCACGTCTAGCGCTCCACGTCCGCCGCCGTCTCGTGACGGAGGACGGAGTCCGGAACGAAGAGGGAAGCTGAAGGTGGACTTGCGTGCGTTGAAGGACCCCAATCTTCAGGCCGAGAAATACGTGCAGAGCATACTTGCAGACGCCTCGGAGGCCGATATTATCGCGTACCAACGCGACCTGCAAAGTTTGAAAGCGCATACAGATGCCGACTTGCAGCACAATGTCTACCAAAACCGCACACAATTCATCAAGATCTCAAAAGAGGCGGACAAGCTGAAGTCGGAGATGCGAACACTTCGTACGATGATGGGAGAGCTGACCAGCGCACTGGGTCATGCTACGAGCGCTGGAGGTGCCGATCTCAGCTCAGCCAGTTCTTTGAGCCTTGCCGACAGGAAGCGCGCGAATAGGAGCAGCGTTGCGAACCTGGAGGCTATGTGGACTACACACTTGCAGACACTGTGGAAGAGGGTGGAGGGCTCGCAAAAGTACCTCCCTGCCCTTCCTGGACGACACATTCTCATGGAAAGTCAACGATGGGTGGAGCTCAATGCTGCGACGTGGAAGCCTCGGCGTCGAGTTGCCTTGGTCCTGTTGAACGATCATCTGCTGGTTGCTTCAGAGAAGAAGCGTGCTGCCGACGCAGTACCTTCGGGAAAGGGTAATCGGCAGAGCATGCATCCATCACAACAATCGCAATCGACGACAATGCTTATAGCAGATCGTTGTTGGCCACTACATGAAGTGTCTCTCGCCGACATCAGCACGCGGGCCTCGACTACCATCGGACACAACAACACGAAGGAGAACAAAGCTATCGCAAATGCCATCAATGTCCGAGCAGGCAACGAGAGCTTCACATACGCTATAGCAGACGCTGCAGAAAAAGCCGGCTTGATCGTCGCATTCCGTAAAGCACAAGAAGATCAACGCAAGCTTTTGGCAGCCGAGCACGCTCGACGGGAGAAGAATCTCGAAGACTTCGCCATCCTCTCTGGCCGCGATCCTCGCTTGCTCAAACGTGCCGCGGCAGCTGTGGAAGATGCGGCCAACGAAGCTCCCAACTCGGAGAGATTGTCTGGCCTCAGTCGCAGCACCTCCGTGCTCGTCGACGCAGACGGTCGACCTCAAAGTATCCGCTGGGTTGAGTCACAAATCGACGGTCTCGACATTGACATTGCTTTGCAACACTTCGATGACGCTGTGGACCGCACCGAGAAGCTTCGCCGCATGGCCCGTAGTATCAAGGGCAACGCTACTGCGCAGGAGATAATTCAGACTAAGATCAACGAGCGGGCTGGTCGTCTGGCACATTCAATCGCTCGACAAATGGCCCAAACCTCCGGCGCCGCCAACATGACCAAAGAGAAAGTCGCATGGCTGCTTCGTCTTGGCTTTGAGGATCTCGCTAGAACGACATACCTCAATGCCCGCACTGAAACGATCCGTCTGCGAACTCGAGAACTGCCATTCGTTGGCGCACTCCCACCTCACATCCACGCATTGGCGTACACGACATTCACGCTGCTACTGCATACCTTCAGAACGTTCAGCTCGTCATTCCCTGCTGCGAGTGGAAGTGCGGTAGTCAGATGGGCAAAGGGACGGGTTGACGAGTTCTGCGAGAGGGTGAGGAGGCAGCTGAGCAGTGTAGAGAAAGGAGGAGAGGTATGGGAGGAATGTGCGAAGATTGTGATCGAGGAGGCGGACGTGCTAGTGGATGTTGGCGTTGACTTTGGTGGTATGGTCGTCAGAGGACTGCAGCACGATGGCGGAGAAGCTGGGACGACGGCCACGAGGACTGATGCACCTGTGACTGGGTTGGGGATTTGAGCTGACTTGTGGACCGAGTTGATGCGGCCAGGCCTCGTTGCATCAATCAATGTTGACCATAGCCCTCAGCCTGCATACTTCCGACCTTCGACCTGTCACATTCTCCCAGATCCATCGACAATCACGGACGACTCTTCCACATTGTCCGGCTCATTCCGAGGCGTCACAATGTGCTGTCCATCATATGCTGGCCAGCTCTCTTCCCAAAATTTGTGCAATGCCAACCCCTTACCCGTCAAAATTCCAGCGGCATTGAACGGATCAACCACGGTTGCTAGCAAAGGTCTCTTGTCAGCCTTGCTGAAGCCTGGCCCGACTCTTTCAGTCTTCCCGTCTGTCTGATCCAAGAACACCAGACTATCGCGCGGGAGATAATTTCCTGGATGAAGGACGCAGAGGAGGATCACGAAAAGCGTGATATTGCTGACTTCGAACGTCCACAGGAACCACTCATTGCGAGATACAGGTCCGCAGTAAGGATCCTCTCGATCCGGAGCGCAGGCCGACGCTTCGAAGCCCTCAATCGTGCGCACTATGCAGCGGAGCAAGACCATTGCGCTGGTGATGTACAGGAGGTAGCAGACCTTCCTGACATTCCTCGGGAAGTTCTTCGCTTTGCGACACCTGATCTCCACGGTTGCGACGAGGGAGAAGAAGAACACCTCCACGAAACACTGCAAAATCAACGCGGACTTGACTAGATCCAGTCCGATCTTCTTCTGTGCCGGATCGCGCCCGGTTCCAGCACTGTTCCCCGCTCCAGAGCCAGTAAGAGTTTCCACCACCGTGCTGAGTAGGATAAACGTACTCAATACCCGACCAGGATGTATCGGCGTATGATACGGCAGATATCCCAATAGTCGGCCGAGAATGAAGTACTCAGCAGCAGAGTAGAGCGGCGGACCCATGAGCATGAGAACGTATTGCGCGATGAAGAGGCCGATGTTCTGAGTCTGGCGAACGGAGATGCTTCGACAGATGAATCCTGCGATCCACACGAGACTTGCCCAGGTCATCACGCCGCCAAAGGCGCCCCAGTGGAAGCGGATGAAGGACTGGTAAATTTGAGTGAGGGCGATGAGGATTAGAAAGACGGCGAAGGCGATAGGGGCGGCTTTGTTTGGGTAGTAGGGGTAAAGTGACCAACTTTCGGCGGATGTGATGTTGTTGGACATTTTTCCTGGTATGGTGGACGGTTCGTGGGTGTGATTGCTGCTGTAATTGTATTTGGAGGTGGCACCGGTCGCTTGTGGTGAACATGGAAGCAATAGTGGTCGATGCATACCCAACAAGCCATGCTGACGGCCGCGTCGTAATTGATATTGTATGTCGTTGCAAAGATGTCAGGCCAGTCCGTTGCAAAAACAAGGCTCAGCTCCAGGTGGCAGTGTCAGAGTCTCTCGCATTCGCGAAGCTATGTAGCCAAGCCAGATGCGATTCGCTCGCTCGTCGTCGAAGGATTACGAAGTCAGAAGGTGAAAGTCTGGCATGGCGATCCTTCAAGCTGACGGGGTCACCGGCCCGTGGTTCGTAGCTGCAGTACCTCCGACTGTACCCAATGGGCCGATTGTTGCGATCAGCTGCGCAGTCCGCTTTCGCGTTTCGGCACGGACTGCCGTGATGCAATGCTTCAAGCAGTCAGCGGGCCGGCCTCTGAGTACACAGTCCTCATACAGATGCAGATCAGTGCAGAGACCGCTGGCTTCAATGTCGAATCAAAGCACATAAACGTTCCACATGCCAGCGTCCAAGTGCTGCCTGGTGCACTATCAGTCAACTCTGCTTCGAGCCTCAAGCATCGCCTGCAGATCGCGATCCTATCGTGTCGTTTTCCGAACGGGATATCGGCCGTGGATTCGTCGCTTTGATAGCTTTCGTGCATTGCCATGAGCCGTCCGTCACGTGCCTGACGGCGGTGTGAGCATCGATGTTCCGGGAGGTTGATACGCAATCCAAGTCTGAGGCGGTCGAAAGACCTCACTTAGAACCGAAGCGGCATCTTTGAAGAGCTCTTTGCCTTGCGTCAAAACCCTGCAAAAGAATCAGCTGGAAACGACTCTGCGACTGCTCGGTCTAGATTGTCGATACCCTAGAGCATGTAGTCAGGAACCAGTATCAACAAACGCCCACTGCTCCCGGTAACATACCATTGAGCTCGAAAAGTGAATGCGTCGAACCTTCGTACAGCTTGACCTCGGCATTGACTTTCGCAGCCTTCAAAACTTGCGCATATTTCATGCCCTCCGCTGCAAGCAGATCGAACTGCGCCACTGCGATCCAAGTCCTCGGAGCTCTTTTGAGAATCTTGCTTTGCGCGAGATGCGGCGAAATCTGCCAGTCTTCCCGCCGATGGTTGCCTTGAAGGTACATTGCCCGAAAGTACAGCAGCCTTGATGGGGTCATCCAGGGTGCGGTGAGGTTGCTGGTCCAGCCTTGACCGGGCAGTGCAGTGTTGTCGATCACGGGGAGGATCAGAAGTTGAAGACATGGTTTCAGAGAACGGAAGAGGCAGGCTGCTTCTAGGACGGCAGCGGCAGCTAGGTTTGCACCTCTGGCAGGCGAAACGAATTAGCAGGGCATCAGCACAGGAAGCTTGATGACGACCCACGTAGAATGTCCACCAACAGCGACTCGATCAGCATCAATTCCGAATTGAGAGACAGCATGCTTGAACAGCCACTGGAAAGCTTCGATGGCGTCTTCAGCCAATGCGGGATAGGGATTTTCTGGCGCTAGGCGATAGTCGACGGTAACGACTACGCATTGTGATGCTTTCCATAGGATCAGTCATTGCAGTTCGAGCTGAAGAAAGATTTCATACTTTGGCAGATCTGAGTACAGAAGTCATTTTCGCTGGAGAGGTTGCCTGTAGCCCAATTACCTGAGTAGACGGAGGTCAGTCGAGATGCTCATTTCGTGCGAAGCGCCGGGCGATGATTCGTACCTCCATGGAACCACAGCAGGGCGGGAAGTTTAGTGTCCTTGTTAGACGGCTTCAATATCGGAACGAACACACGGACGCTGCAATGCTCCAGCTTAATATCGACCACACGGCCAACCTTGACAGGTGTGGAGCCTCCATATGGGATGGAAGACAGCGTACGAGCCGAACCGTCCCATGCCAGCATCTCATCCGGAACGACATATTGCATATATCGCTCATGGAATGCAACATATTCAGGGTCCAAGAGTGGTCGAAGGGCCGGATCGATGGGTTGATAGAGAAGAAGCTGATGATCCATCGGCTCGAGTCGGCCATGGAGAAATCCGTGCGAGGAGAATGTTGAAGACAGCACCACCCACCAGATGATCGCGATTTCGATGCATATTTAGTCCGTCCTCGCGTGGGAATGCTGAGGTGCCTGGCCCGCACCGCACGATCGCCGACAGGGAATGTTCGATGCATGAAGCCCGAGACGGAATCTCACCTCCATGTAGATTTCGCTCGCCTGATTGAGAACAAAGTCGCCAATACTCTGAGATTTCACCAATCGATGAATGCTTTGCGCTCATGCCGGAGATTGACATGCCTGCCACGCGAGATGGAGTGCTCGCGTGTTGCGGTGAGTCTCCACTCTCCATTGTATTACAAGCATTCGCTTGAGCCTCGAGGGCTCGGGTAGACGCCGGTATGACGGACTTGGCCTACGACCATTGCTGTGCTGCCGGCAGCATGGCAGCGAAGAAACTTCCGTGTCACGGTGCACGGGCGGCTGGTATTCTCGTGCAGTTCATTGGACAAGCAGAGGCCGAAGGTGTCGAATGAGAGGCACAATTGAACCGACGTCAGAAACGTTCTGATTGCTCATGAATTGTCTCCGCCTGTGCCGCGTGGAGCAGCTCTCGTGATGGCGATGCCAATAGCCGAGATCGATCGTATCGCGTGGCGGAGCCGGCATACGTCGTGCTCGAGCACGCTGGTGACTGTAGCTGACTTGACTCCCTCATCATTGGCCCTGTTTCATGAGGCCTTGCAATGGAATCCCCGTCGAAGCAACAGCGATGCGATCAAGGTTGAGATGAATCGATGAGTATGCCTATGTTGTGAATTTTCATCGGCTTCGTGCCAGGCTCTTCAATGGTGAGTCTGTATGGAGCGGTAGTTCTATTGTTTCCGGATTCCATGGCGTGCCCAGAAATATGCCAGTGCGGATGCGAAACTACAAAAAGCTTTCAGAATCAGGTCGCGCGTCCGAAAGTCCGGTGTATACCTGAGGCAACACTCCCGTCCCGGACGAAGCTCGGCAGGCATCGGAGCGGCTCATGTCAGGTTCTCCACCAAAATGCAGACTCAACTTCACACTACGTCATCCTCCCGGGTAGATCTGGCGACAATGATGTCTTTTCGGGAAGACGCTTCGAAGTGCGATTACAAATCCATGGAACGAGCCCAAGAGGTCCAGCTTAGCTATCATTGAGCAAGTGGTAACCCCTCCTTGCCTCTCATATACATCTGCTGTCCACGAAACACATCGTTGGCATTCATCTTTCTCGTACCCACGTCCCATCAAACAGCAACTACCAATAGCCATCATGCCGAACCAGACCTGGAGAGTAACGGCCAAGACCGGCTTCGATGACTTAAAGATCAGCGACGAGCAGATCCCAGAAGTTGGTGACAAGGACGTTCTCATTCGCCGTAAGAATATCTCCAGACCGTCATGTGAACTGCGTATTGACCACTATTCGACAGTACATGGCTCTTCGCTCAATTACCGCGATCTGATCATCACCAAGGGTAAATACCCATTTGGACAGCGTGATAACGTTGTCCCTGGCTCCGACGGAGCTGGCGTGGTCGAAGCCGTCGGCAAAAATGTCAAGCGCTTCAAGAAGGGCGACAAAGTTGCGACTCTCTTTAACCAAGGACATATCGCAGGCTCGCTCGATCCAATCTCGGTGGCCAGCGGCCTGGGTGGAATGATGGACGGATGTCTCCGACAGTACGGCGCTTTCGACGAGGAAGGTCTTGTGCACCTGCCCAAGAATCTGAATTTCGTCGAGGGAGCTTCATTGACCTGCGCTGGGCTGACGGCTTGGAATGCCCTGTACGGGTTGAAGCCATTGGTAAGTCTCTGAAGGGTACAAGGCTTGCGGCGCCTGAGACTCTCGGCCTGTTGCAGGTCCAAGTCTGTATCGCTGTGTTGTCCGAACATCGCTGACCCTTACACCCTTTGATGTTTAGATGCCTGGTGACTGGGTTTTGACCCAAGGAACGGGTGGCGTGTCAATCTTTGCTGTCCAATTTGCCAAAGCTGCTGGTGCCAAGGTCATCGCTACGACGTCGAGTGCGGCGAAAGGCGAGAAATTGAAGGCTCTCGGCGCGGACCATGTCTTGAACTACAAAGAGGACAGCGCATGGGGAGAGACCGCCAAGAAGCTGACTGAAGGTGCGGGTGTGCAGCACGTTGTGGAGGTCGGTGGGCCGAACACGATGAAGCAGAGTCTGCAGGCGATCGCCATTGATGGAGTGATTAGCGTCATTGGTTTTATCGGAGGTGCGAAAGGAGAAGACCAACCGACCATGTTGGATGCGCTTACGAACATCTGCACGATTCGCGGCGTGCTGGTCGGGTCGAGGAAGCAGTTCGAAGCGATGAACAGGGCGATTGAGGCGAATGGTATCAAGCCGGTCATCGACGAGAAAGTGTTCAAGCTGGAGGATTTGAAGGAGGCGTATCAGGTGAGCTTGCGGATGGATGAGTGTCCATGTGATGATCTTACTGACTCGGCCTCCAGTACATGTGGGACCAAAAGCACTTCGCAAAGGTCGGGATTCAGATCGATTAGACTCAGACAGATTCTAGTGACGATAACCACGACTTTCGCGACAGAAAGGGTAACTGATCTCTTCAAAGGCAGCATGTGAATGTAATTCTGTAAGTCTCACAAGCAGCCAGGACAACTGACATGTGACGTGGAAGTGATTCCTGAGCGGCGGCGGGTCGTTCCTCCTGGCCATCGCTGGAAGAGGCAGACTTGGCGGTGCGAAGTCGATATTGTCAAACGGAGCGCAGCCATCGCAACTTCAACATGAACTTCTTTCAACGACTTGACATTGCCACATCAAATCTCAAGCGTCCAACGGACTTTTTCGCATCGACCGCAGCGCCGCTGCTCTTCCGCTTCCTCAGACCGTTGCCCAGCGTCTCCTCCGACATATCATCAAAACTTCGGTGCCAACCTTCAGGTCACATTTGGGAGCACAACTACCTCGCCTCCCCGACTTTGTTTTCACATTCGCACACATTGCGAGGCAAAAGCGACTCGAGGCCAGACTGATCGAAACAGCACTCCATCTCGCGCACCTCCGTACCCGTACCGTTAAACACAAATACACAACGCGCGAAACCTCACAGCACCATGGGGACCGTCGTGTCGTCGTTTGCCAATGCGGTCTTAAACTCTGCTCAACACGCCGAGGAGGCCATGGGAGGCTCTTTGAGCACACCGCACGTTCCAATGGACGACGTCTTCCGCTTCATGGACCTGCCGCCTGAGATCAGGAGCCTGGTGTACAAAGAGCTCACGCACGAGATCATTGATTTGAGAGATCTATTTCCTGCCTGTGTCGATAGGGCCATGGTCATGGGAGCTCCTACTTTGCCAATGATGCTGGTCAGTAAGGAGATGAGACACGAGTACGAAAAGGAGAAGTGGTTCTCTGCCGTTCTATCCATCCGGTCTTCCAACGACGTCTGGGCCGCGATGAGTGACGAAGAGGATGACCTACGCATCACGGAAGATGCCGCCAAAGCTCTACAAAAATTTGTGCCATGTCTGGTCCGAGTTAAGACCTGTTTCCTAAGGCTAGAAGGCATGGGCGTCTTCAAATAAAACGACGACCATTCTGACAACGCGCTTGTCAGACCGCTGAAAGACTTCTTTGGGTTTCTTTGCCCACACCTGTCTTCACTCATGACTTTCGTCGTAAGTTCCATGCCGTCCCAGCTCGTGATCGACGAGGCGTCGGCGTTCTTCGGCAATGGAATAGATTTTGTCGATTACACAGAAGACGACATCCGAGCCTTGTTCCTCGAAGCACTCCCAGAAGGTGTCAAAGGTGAAGTATCGGTGAAATGCGACTTCATGCTATGCCTTGCGGCCTTCGTTCCTTGGTCCGACAGCATTATGGACGACTCAGTACGAGACGATATATACGATCACCCCAAGAACATGGTCTGGTATCACGCCAGTCTCCGCAAGGAGCAACAGAAGCTCTCGTTGAGCTACATTGGATCAAGTTTTAGGAGTTTCGAAGCTGCTCTCGTCGATTTGGGATACGCGAAGGAGGAAGATCGCAAATGTCTTAAAGAAGCGGAAGAAATGCAGCCTGGATGCACCGAGATATTTGGTGATACATCGTGGGACTTGGACACTGTGTTCGCGTGGGAGGTCAACTACACTGATCTGCCGGGTTCCGGTACCTCGTAGGCGGGCATTGGGCCTTGTGGGCTCTGAGAGCTGTGATGAGATCAGGCGGGTGCATGGGTGGGAGGAAGCCACAGCGAGCGACGTCGTGGTGCGGAGGTCCTTAACTTCTCTGGTTGGCTGAGTAGCGTATGGAGGGGAAACTCATTGAGTTG
>JYJE01002421.1:0-11062 GCA_000983655.1 Zymoseptoria brevis | reverse complement strand
GCTATAGTAGACTTGTCGTAGACGAGAAGGTCGGTAGGTAGCTAAGGAGTAGGAGCGATGGCTAAAGTGGACGCGGTCGCTGGCTTAGAGTCGCCGTCGTCGTCGTCGTCGTCGTCGGAGAGAGAGAGCCCTCGTAGGCGGTCGGGGTCGCGAGCCTTACTAAGTTCCGTATTAAGTACCGTAAAACCAGCCATTTTTACGTACGCGCGCGGTACGATGTTACGAGCGGTATATATTGTGTAACGAGCGAGCTGCGAGCGCGCGCGGTGGAGTGGTGGAAGTAGTGGTGTTAATAAGAGGTTTAAGAGTCGAAGAAAATAATACTTATCTAACTAAACGGCGTATTGGCGCGCACTTACATATGATTATTAATGAATTAGAGTGACTCGCAGTAACTGGCGTAGCTGTATAGCGACAATACAAGCAATTGGCGACAATGGTGGTGGTGGTGTTGTTATTGTAAGAAAATGAGAATTGAGGTAGTGACCTAAACTGCCGTACAGGACGCCATCCCCGCAACTCAATCTGTTATGCTGGTCCGTGCATGTTCGCGTGACGACATGACTCGATCCTGAGGATCAAGATTCGAAAATGCCCATACATGGTAACTTTGTCATTTTGGTTTTCTTTCAGACACATTCCAAGAAGCTGAATACCACTGCAGGCAACACGAAGAGACATGGGTAAGCCGCAATCGCCTCGAGAACAACGAGAGTGCCCAGCAACAAGGCAGAGATATACGGCACGCTAGCCGCTCGAGTACCACTGCAAATCATCTCCTCTTCTATACTCTTGCTTTTCTTTTCCACGCTCTGCCACCAAGTTTTCCCTGCTACGTGGCTGGCGAAGCGAGGGCTGCCCACTCGTCATTATTACCTGAGGCATGGCACGGAACGATTCCTGCGTGCCACTGCTGCACGAGGACGATCTGCAGCAGAACACCACAGCACGAAACACTTTCTCTTCTGTTTCATCACCTCAAACAACCAGGAACCCATCGAGAACCGTTCGCGACGACTCGCTGCCGCAGACCAGGATGTCGTCGTACGATAAGAAGTGTCTGCTCATCAATGCCGAGATCGACAGCCATGGCATGGGCCGCTATCAGTGGTACATCTGGCTATTGTGCGGTTTTGGATACCTCATCGATTTGCTATGGGCGCAAGCATTTGGTCTGGTCCTAGGTCCGCTGCAACAGGAACTGGGCTTCGGTGGCCAAGAGTCCGGAAACATATCAATCGCTTTCTCCTCTGGACTCACGGCGGGAGCATTTACATGGGGCGTTCTGGTGGACATCATCGGACGCAAATGGGCGTTCAACCTAACAGTGCTGATCAGTGGCGTCTTCGGTATGGCTTTGGGAGGATGCAACACTTACACCTCGTTCCTGGTTGTCACGGCTTTTGTGGGTTTCGGTATCGGAGGCAACATTCCGATCGATACCACCATCTGCCTGGAATTCATCCCTCAGAACAAGCGCTTCTTGCTGGCATTGCTGTCCATCTTTCAGCCGATCGGAGTCGTCATTACGTCTGCGATCGCCTATGGCTTCATTCCGAACTATTCTTGCGATCCAAACTTCAGCGAAGCTGATCCCTTACCGTCATGCAAGACTGTCGCAGACGGAACACCATGCTGCAGCAAAGCTGACAATATGGGCTGGCGGTATCTAATGTTCACTCTTGGAGCCATCACTCTGGTCGTGTTCATCGCTCGCTTCATGGTTTTCACTATGCAGGAGTCGCCAAAGTATCTGCTCTATCGCGGCAACAATGCGAAAGCAATTACCGTCCTGGAGAATGTTGCCAACACCAACGGCAGATCGTGTGGAATCTCGCTTTCTGATTTCGATGCTTTGGATCAAGAAGATTCCTCGTCTGAATATTTCGACGGAGTCAAGAAGCCATCGTCCATGCGCCAAAACTTTGGCGCCGAAATGTCGAGATACAAGCGTCTCTTCTCGGACTGGCAAATGACTCGCCTGACGATTCTCGTCTGGCTGACATATATCTGCGATGCTTCCGGCTTTACACTAGCTGGTGAGTCGCTCAGTTTCACTGCAGCCTCTCCGTGACTTCGGTCTCGACTAACACGCTCTTCTAGGAACCTACCTCCCTCTCATCCTCGCCACCAAAAACGCCAAAATCAACCTCGACCTCGAATTCACCTACCGCTCTTACATGGCCATCTACACGCCCGGCATCGTCGGCGTCGCCATCGGCGCTTTCATGTACGGCATGCCGCACGTCGGGCGAAAACTCACCATGATGATCTCCTCCGCGTTGATGGGCGTCTCGATCTTTCTCTTCAGCGCAGCCAATAGCCAAGCTTCAAACATCGGGCTCAATACCATGGAGTACTTCTTCCAGTCCATGTTCAATGCTGTGCTGTATGGGTGGACGCCCGAAGTGTTTCCGGCGCCGGTGAGAGGTACGGCGTGTGGTATTGCAAGTTTCTGGGGCAGATTGTTCTCGATTCTGAGCCCGTTGATTGCACAGAATATCCTGCCGGAGGAGGGAGTGCGGAACGAGGATGCCGTCAGGAAGGTGTTGTATTTCGCAGGTGGGATCACATTGGGATGTGTCGTTACGACGGCATTATTGCCGAACAAGATTTTGGGCAAGCAGAGTTTGTGAGGGGTGTATGTCTGTGAGATGCTTGAATATGATCGGAGTTCCATCACCTATACTCCGACCTTTGCACATCGTTGCCTCGTCTGAAGTCGATGCCCCCCGGTATTGCCGCTGCTGACAATTTGCAGAACATTGTATCGCTTGAGCAGGCTGACGACCGGCTCGATGCAGGAGGACCATAAAAATGCACAACTTGCACATCCAAAGCATCGTTGAAGAACACATTACGTATTACGTTGTCCAAACATCTGAAACAACCAGTATTCTATGTGGCTCGCATTCACTCCGGAGCCAACTTCCTCTCCTGCAATCGCGCCGGCGACAACTCGCCAGCACGATACGGACTCCCAGCTCGCGGCTTGCTGCTCTGCTCCCAGTTGATGCCCCCAGTCTGCTGCTGTGTGGCACTCGGCGGCAAAAGCGGCGACACCGGCGTAAAAGGTCTCCCTACATCCGGATGCGGCGTGTACATAGGAGGCTGGGTATTCTCCATCTCTTTCTCGTGCTTGCTCTCCGAGTCCAGTGGTGTCGCTACGCTGCGGGTCATGAACGGAGCGACCAGGAAGCCTTCTTCGCCGACGCTGCCTTGGCGTTTGCGGTATCGGATGATGTGCCACCAGCCGGTGAGCATGTCTCTGCGGATCATGAGGATGAAGGTCAACGTTCCAGTGAGCTGGGAGGATAGTTAGCATGGGAAACGCGAGGGGATAATCGTTCGACCTACGCCAGCGATCGGCCACACAGCGCGGACGGCATCCTCGTTGATGCCGATAATGGGCGCAACACTTCCACATGTTGTCTTGTCGCCGCCGTTGAGCACGAGGCAGAGAGCCCATTCCTGCAGCTCCTTGCTGTTCTTGTTGGTGGTCCCGGCCACTTTTCCAGTAGCGATGAAGACAGTACCGTAAAAGATGGTGGAGACAGCTACGACAATGCAAAGCAAGATGCTACGCCATTGGGACTTCAGCACTGACTTGACCCTCTTCCAAGCGACCTTCTTCCGCGGTGGCGCGTCGATCTCCATTGCCGACTTGCCGATAGTGGACCCCGCCGTACTTTGTAAAGTGCTCTCACCGCCGGGACGGAAGAACGCGCGGAGATAGACCCAAAGACAGAAAAAGATGGTGACAATCTGGATGAGAGTCGCCAAGCAGCCGAAAGCTGTCAGCCAGCCGAACCAGGTCAGGAAGGAATAGCGGTCGTTGGGAACGCAAGTGGTGGAGAGGCGATAGGAGATGCCTGTGATACCCAGGCTGAGGCCGAGGAAAAGAATTGGCAAGGCGATGCCGACGCCATGTGCCGCGTATCTCAAGACCTTGGTCTCCTTGACGTCCCAGCATACTCGGAGGTGGATCCAGAGCGAGCGCAAGAGAACTGGGAAGATCTGCGTTAGTCGAGTCCTTTTCCAAAAATTCAGTCATCTGCTGCGACGTACGCCATACACCTATGCCCATGGCTCCCAAGCTCAGCATCCCACCGGAAACCGCGCAAGAATTGTCCGAATTCATATCACTTGGAGTGATCTCATTCCAACAGATATCGGGCTTGGTTCCGAGCGGAATGATGAATGAAAGATGCATCATGGCGAGAAAAATGCAGATCCCGATGCTCAGATAGTGTCGATGGCTGACTTCTGGAGGGAGAACGAGCCATGTGACGAGGAGGAAGATTTGGCAGATGAAGCTGGGGATATTCCACCAGTAGCCCACTTCCAAGGACCTGACGAAACCTGTGCAAGTCAGTTGTGCGGCGTGAAGGTAAAAGTGCTCGGGGACCTTACCGTCTGAGTATAGATACTTGTCGGTCGGACATGGCAAACAACATGTCAACTCGGGCGTGACGCTGCTGCAGAATCGGCCGGGAACATCTGTCGCACATCGTCAGTCTGTGATCGCGGATGCTTGACGATCTCAACTCACATCCACCTGTTGACGGGAAGTCATTGGGCGACAGGAACGGCGCCGGACACGCCATGATTGATTTGCTCGTCGGAACAAGGTGAAGTTGTCGTTGTTTGGAGGAGGCAAAATACAGAAGGGCACAGCACGCATTCCTGAATCCCGAACAGATGCAAGCGATGGAATGCTATTGATACCCAAAGCAGATTCGCCACGTGAACAAAGGTTTCCTGGATTCTTTCTTCCTGAATGCAACGAATCAAAACATCGCGGCTTCTTGCTCGCGGGTGAAATAAACGCCGGTGAATTCGTGGGATCGTCCACATGTCCAATGCTATGTTCCAGTCGTGACGTGGTCTGTCGTGTGTCGCTTGTATGCCAGTCTGTACTGTTTTGTTCTGTCGCTGCTATGCCAAAATCAAATTGCGCGGTCTGTCGATGCTCTTCGATTGGCAAGATTCTCAATGCTATCCAACAACTCCGTAACAGTGAAAGGTTTGGGAACGACGGTGTCCATCCCAGCAGCCATCGCTTCTTCGATCTGAGCCTGTCGCACATTTGCAGTGATGGCGATGACTGGCAGTCTTCGACTCGCCTCGCCAGAGGTCTCGATCTCGCGGATCTTTTGACAGCACTGCAGCCCATTCATTATTGGCATTTCCCAATCGAGCAGAACGACGTCGATGGAAGATGTTTCGGCCGCAGGCTTGTCACATCGCCAGTCGGACTTCTCCAGAACTTCGAGCGCTTCTTGTCCATGGTTTGCAACAGTGACCGTACAGCCTTTGGATCGCAATTGCTTCGCCAGAATCCGCTGATTCACAATGTTGTCCTCGCACAGTAACACATGTTGTGGTGCAGGGGTATGATCGTTTTTTGCAGAGATGGGCGAAGCCGGCACAGTCTTTGAGGAAACTCCCTCGTCAACCACCTCGGAGAAGACAGCCATCTCGCTGACATCGGACGGCACCGGTAGGCCAAGATCGCCATGATCCATCGAAAGGCGTGCAATTGACGGCGTAAGGACTCCGTCGGTGGCCTCGGCTCTTCTCGTCTCGATGTAGAATCCAAAAGCAGATCCTTCGCCTTTTCGAGATGCCACTCCGACTTGTCCGCCTTGCTTTTCTGCGAGTTGTCGGCAAATATACAGCCCGATCCCACATCCCCCGTAATCGATGTGCGTTCTGGAGGAGGCCTGAGAGAATCGCTTGAACAGACGCTTCATTTCCTCGGCGGTCATGCCCGCGCCAGTGTCCTGTACACAGAACCATATGTACAGCTGCTCCTCACCTTTCGCAAGAGGTGGCAATGCAGTGCTGTGTGGGGGCCCATTCGACTTGGCCCAATCAATGTCGCCGAGAGACGTGGTGACCCGGGGCGGCCAATGGCTAGCGCCGTAGCCGACAGTGATCTTTCGTACTGGTCGTTGAGCGGTAAATTTGATGGCCTACGTCGGAATTAGCAAGCCTTTAGTACAGGCAACTGCTGGACTTACATTGCTCAAGAGATTGATCAGGACTTGGGCCAGCCGAGACGTATCGAGCAAGACGTAGTCGACGTTCAGATCATCGATGGATGGATCTCGGATGGGCTCGATCGACGTGCTGTTCATCGCGACTTCACCAGAATACCTGCAAATCAAAGCGTATAGGGTCAGCGGAAATCGAAACCAGTGTGGAATGACCGAAGGCCCGGCGTCCGAGACATGCTCGAACGATGGAGGCCTTTTGCACTCCAGTTTCTTACATCTTCAGAAGGTCATTGACCGTACGGCTTGGTCGCTGCGAGACGGGTGTGATGCTCAGCGTGTCCGATTCCAACCGCGATAGGATCAAAACGTCATCGATGACACGTCTCTGGTGGTGCGCGCATGTAAGTATAGTATGTGCGGCATCCACATTGTCTTGTATGGCAGCACGATATCCGTCGACTGAAGTAGACTCGCTGGTAGGTAGACTCGTTGTAATCCCGTCGGCAAGTTGCATCATCGCAGTCAAGGGGTTTCTAGAACGCCAGAGACGAAAACAGTCAGGCAGGCTTGAGCGGAGACGTCGTGACGGAGACTAAAAGACCCAGCATCTCTGAAGACAATCTCAAACGATGCTGTCGGTCTTTCAGCCGCTGAAACCTACCTCATTTCATGCGAGGTCACATCGATAAACTCCTACGAAAGGTCAGCACACGAGTAACACTGATAGACCGCCTGTTCGTACCTCTTGCTGTTTCTTAGCCTGAAGAGCGGCGGCTGCGTTCCGAGATTGCACTGATTCTGCCCACTTCAACTCCGAAATCTCAAGCACGTAGCTCATGATGAGTTTGAACTCTGCGTTCTCGAATACGGGAATGTTTGTCGACAGTATCCAGGCTGGTTGCTCCTCTGCGTCTTCACCCGACGGCTTCCATGTACGCCGTAGCCGAAGCTCATGCGTATAGCGCTCTCCTGTGGTGTAGATCTCGAGAAGGACTCGCTGCGTTCGTTCTACCTCGTCTGGATGGATGCAGTCCCAGTAGTGGGCCACGTCCGAGCGGGTTCTGTCATAACCAGTGATTTCATAAAACTGTTCGTTGGCAAACTTTATCTGTTCGTCCATCGTGACCTGAACCATTCCCAAAGGAGCGTGGAGGGCCGTCTGTCGGAAGCGGTTTTCACTCTCGGTGGCTCTGCGCTCAAGCGCTGCTTCTCGCTTTGTGGCTTGTTCCGCTGTAAGTGTGGACATCCATTTCGCCTCTATCTGCCTCGCCGTGCTTGTGATGGCCAGTTCGGAGTTGTCGTCAAAAAGTCGCCTAGGATTATGCCCCTGGACGTAGAAACCTATCAAAGAACCAGAGCTGATCAGTGGTACGATGACCACATCCCGAGACGGTTCCTCAAATCCGCACCAGGAGACGCCCTCAAATAGGCCGTTCATTTGTTGCAAGCTCCCATCGGTCTCGCTCAGAACGACTGACTTTCCACTCTCGCGAACTTGTCGAAAATACGGTATTAGTCCACCCTGGTCGCTGTCAAGTTTTGCTATCTTGGGTGCACAACGATGGTCGTCGGGTATCCCTATGCTTCCGCGCAGCCGTAAATCCAGGTTGGTCTCGCTATGAGGGTCCACACACGAATACAATAATGCCATGGGCACATCGTTAGGGTTCTCTTTCAGGGCCTCGATCGTCAATGCCAAAGTCTCCTCAACGGAGCGTGATGGCAGCGCTGTAATGTCCTCAAGCACCCGCCGCCGGCGATCTTGCAGGAGTGTATGCGTCGTTTCGTTCACCGTGTTGTAAAATCCTTCGATTTCGCCGCTATCTCCTCGCAGGGGGATGAATTGGCCGACAAAGTAGCTTTCCTCTGGGATTCCCCTTCTGACCGGAAATAAAAGGATGTTGTCGACATCGACGGTCTGACCGCTGCTTTCCGCATGATTGAAGACGTGGCGCATAGAGTCCCACATTTGAGGCCCGAATGCATCTTCGAAGGCTCTGCCCATGAGGTACGGATGTAGTTTGTCGACCATGACTGCGAAACCCTCATTGTAGATGGCTATCCGTCCTTTACCCCAGTAAAGACCTGCGCCACGACTATCGGTGAAGATCATAGTGGTGTACATTCGCAGCGCCGGACCGAAGTCCTCGATGTTTCCCAGGTCCGTGGCTCCATAGTCTGCATTGCGGAATAGATCTACATGTCCCGTCCGCGGCAACACATCGGTCCAAGATCGTGATCCATGGTCGTAAAAGGCATTTCGAGGACCTCCTTCGGGTGCCATCGCAGGGAGCCGAAAGGTCGCTATCTTTCCGAGCACTGGTACACTCCACCAAAGGCCGTCTCGCTCATGTTCCCGAGATCCTGTGATAGACGGGTCATCAAAACACTCAATGCAATGTTGGTCAAACGAAAGTGGTAGCAAAGGCTTGACAGGGGGAGCGTTGAACCAGCCAACCTCGAGAATCGGTCTGGACTTTCGTATCTAGTCCCGCGCCGAGCCGTGCCGTGAAGACTGCTGACTAACTGCCACCCACGTGCAGATAAACCATTTCCATCACGACGCTTAATTTCTGCCACTTCACTTCACTTCGCATCGATTAATTCTTATTTCAACTTTAATTATAGAAGGTAGAGAGCCTAATATATCACAGCCGCTCTTGGATCACTATCCACAAATACTCTGTCAACTTATCGCCACTCGATCACCGATTCCCCTGCACAGCCAGTCGACAGGGTTATGACCATGTCCAAGTTGGGCACATGCCACCGTCGACGAGGGACTATCTTGCTCCTGAACGGAACAGGCAGAGATAAGGCAAGTCGGGCGTAGCGAAGTGGAATGTGAGAACCAAACACCAGATTCTACATGATATCCCCATACCCCCATACTCGTCGTACCTTACTGTCCGCTCGTCCAAGTAAGCAATTCCCGAGCTAACGAAATCGAGCAGCTGCCAATTCTTTCCCGACACGAGCTCCAATTAAACTTTAAAGAGTATACGACACCTGGACCAAAGCGAGAAGTAGCGCATGGCCCCTTGAGCATGTCACCGGCCTTTCAGATCGCACCAATGCGACCTCACAATCGAGCCGGAATGTGGGGAAAATGTAGTGACCGGTGCCCTCTTTGGTAGTGACCGGTGGCCAGGGATATCTCCTATATCTCACGCATTAGCTAATGCCCGAATTAACGTCGATTTCTGGTGCAAAACAGGGCCGTACGCGGGATCCTTCGCGTGTTACGTATACGCGTTGTTCGTAACTTCTTCTACTACCTCTTATCGTCGCTATTACGCTTAAAACTCGTTATATCTAGCTCTTACGTTATATCTAGCTCTTTTAATAGCACTAGTGCTATCTACCCTTCGTTTACCGTTACTAGATCTACCCTTAGCCTTATAGCTACGATATAAAGCCTACCTCCTTTAGTACTTACCTAATAAGGCCGTAAGGGCGCTCTTAGAGGATATTAAGTACTTAGTATAACGCGTAGAGGCTCGTAATACGGCGTTTAAAGCGGCGGCGCGATAAGAGGCGGAGTAGGCGGCGGCGGAGGCTCGTAAGATAGAGGAATTCGGCGGTAATAAGGACAATAATATAATAGATACTAGTAATAATATTAGTAGTATTTCTAATAGAAGTAGTAGTATTAGCAATGTTAGTATAGGATTAAAGGATTCTTAGAGCGTCGTTACCGCTAGTGCCGCCGTCGACGCTAAGTTATCTACTAATACGAACAGTACGTCCTTAAATAGTCGCGCTCTTAGTAGTAGAGTTATTAGTAAGGGTAGTGTTCGTAAAGGAAGCGATAAGGACGCTCTGTACGAGATTATCGAACTAGAGCTACCGCTAACGGATTAGTCCTTTAAGAGCGCTAATAAGGCGTTTAAGTTCTATAACAAATAGGCTATAGCTTATAGATATGCTCTATCTATCTACTTAACCTATAAGAATAAGAAGAAGACTTACTATATCCGTAAGGAGCTCGTATACTATCGAGGGAGGTAGTAGAAGTCGAGGCCTACTAATAGTAAGCGGCCAAAACGAGGTATATCTAGTATTAGCTATCCGATAAAGATTAATATCGTACTAGAAGATATAGCTAAACCGGCTAGCCGTTAGATTATAAGAGTAGGCTCTCGTTAATACGAATGCTAGGCTCTCGCTCCTTAAGCGTTTACCCTCTATCGTCGTCGTAAACGTAATAAGGCTATAAAGAAGGCTATTACGGAGGATCTATATACTAATACTAGAGTCGCTACTACCCTCGTTCGTCTTTAAAACCGGACTTACGACTATATCTCGACTATATAGGATATCGTTAACGCTCGTAAGTAGGTACGGCGAGTCCTTTAAGGCGATAGGACTACTACTAAGGTAGTTGTCGATATACTTAAGGCTAAAGGATATCTCTTTAAGTATAAGGAGAATAATGCTAGTAAGCTAGATAAGCTAATAGTCCTTAGTCCTTATATAGTGTCGTTCTACCGCTAATATCCGGAGTACGTCGTCCTTAATAATACCTACAAAACTAACCGCTATAACCGGCCATTAATAGACATTGTTTCCGGTACTAGAGCTAACCTTACTATCCCCCTTAGCTTCGCTCTTATCGGTGCTAAGGATAAGACAACGTATATATAGATTATATAGAAGTTTAAGGAGATATTACTTACTTACTATAAGCCTAGCGTAACGCTAACCGCTCTACGAATATATAATCCCCTACCGTTACTAGGCTTATTTATTACGGATCGTAATAGAGGGCTAATAAACGCCTTAGATAATATGTTTCCGGATATCCCCTCGATTATCTACTACTAGTACGTATTTAAGAACGTATAGGCTTAGGCTCGTAAGAAGTAGCTATAAGTACTAGCTCTAGACGATAATAGCTAGCCGACGAGTATAAAGGTAGACGTACCTAAGGGAGTCGCGTTTAAAGCTTACTTCCGAGCGATAATCGATAGTATAATACTCGCTAAGTTTAATACTAACAACGAGAAGTTCTAGGGCTAAGACGCTATAGTTAGTAAGCTCTATAACTATATTAAACG
>JYJE01002413.1:0-82621 GCA_000983655.1 Zymoseptoria brevis | reverse complement strand
ACTCGCTTTGTCTTCTAAAGCATACCGATTAAGAAGCCCTTCTCGTCTATGTTATACGTATTCTATAGCTCGATGTTATATTGCTTAATCTTGCTCTTAAGAAGGTCGTAATACGACTAAAACTAATGCGTAGACTCTGCCTTCTTATAGTTCTTATTAAGGGGATTAAGGTATTTGGAATCGATGTCCTTGTGCCTTCTAACGAACCGTCCTACCTAGTAGCGACTTAGAAGGACCTTCGCGATATCGTAAACGAACATACGAACTATGTCCGGTGTTAGTAGAATGCCTCTACGTGTAAGTGTGTCGATGTAGCGTACAAGGGTGCGTTCTTACTAGTATAATAATATCGACATGTTTTTAGAGCGTGCAGCTTTAGAATTAGTAACTCCGTTATAACGCTTTAATAACGTCGTCCTATGGACGCTATACTTCGTAGCAATTTTCTAAATATTCTTTACATTAGTCGCTATTAGCTCCTCTAACGCATCGTTAATTAGAGCTATAGTTATAGTGCATTAATTCGTGGAAGTTGTGCTATAATCCTCGTGTTAACGTTCTTCGAATTTCCACCGTGCACCACGTGATCCGTGCACAACATGATCCTCACTTCTAATTCTATAAAAGTCCAAGTTGGACTTGAAGGTGTGCCAAGGCAATCGACCTGCGATCAGCATTTCACACCTTCATCATGACAATGCCATCTCGATCCTCCACGCGGCCGCAGATCTCAAGAGATACACCGTTTTTGGGCGTATTTAGTGAGACCGATCAATACCGAGATGCGTACACAGTGCGGTTCATTAGAGCTCCAGTCCACATGTTTGTCTCGTCTTCCGGACCCAACATTCGCTGTTTATGTCGGGATCGTGCAAGCTGCTGTTCCTTGAGCGGAGCAGAAACCCATCTCATGATGCTCATACCATCCCGGCCTGCAGGTTACTACGTAAGAAGCTCGTCGCTGCTCACCAGAAGCTTGCTTTATCAGGGGCAGTGTCGCCAGCGACACTGCCCCAGATGCCATAGCTGCAGAGCCTCGATGACTATCAAGATTGGCTATCAGGATTGACTCTTGAGCAATCCGGCCGACTGCTCGCACAAGTCTGCTTGAAACTGAAGGACTGGCTGCGTCGCGTGCAATATCAACCCATCTCGCTCCTGCCAAATGCTCGATCCATAGCGTCTCCCAAATCATCCACACTACGGTCCTGTTTGGCCGGCTCAGGGTCGTCCATGAGGTTGTAAGGTTGCGATGCTTGGTTCGTGGTGTCACCCATCTCAGCTACATTGCTCGGCTTCGTAGGCTGAGGCTCGAGTACCCGCACATCGGAGTCCAGGTATCCAGGCGCTTTCCTTCTCTTCTCGGCTAATTCGCGCTCCTTGATCCTCCGCTCCCACTCTTCAACCTCTCGCTGCCCATCGACCTTTTGCTTCTCGAGCTGTTCTAGTAGTGCCTTGTTTTGGGCGATTATGGTCTGAGGATGTGCGGCGAAGCTGCCTGATGCTGATGTGACGTATGCCGGGAGCTCGGGATTCGACGGCGCGGGTGCGGCATTGAGGATGGAAGGAGGTATTGTTGAAGGTATCGTGGCGTAATTGTGAGGAAGTGTTGGCGCTTTGGGTAGATCGATGAATGGGTTCACGCTGAGAGGTGTCTGTTGCAACAGCGGATGCGAGCCTGAAGTGGGAGATGTGTCAGATTTGAAGGCGAGACGGTTGCGGATCAGTCAAACGTACGATCGTCCATCATGTCGAGTCGTATCGCGATGTTCTGTGGTGGTCGTTGTTACGGTGTTCAGCTCAATGCGGGGAGTTTGAAGATGCGCCAGGACTTCGGATAACTCGGATACAAGCTTGTACCGGTCATATCCGATGCTCGATGCCTCCCGCAGCATTATGGCAAGCTCAAAGGAATAGTACGAACATTAGCAGGATGATGAGGACAATGATCAGCATTGAGATGCAGCAGCTGGAGTATTTGTCTGCCAGCATTGTTAGCCGCGGTATCGCCAGCGCATCGAATCCATTCACTCCACTCACCTTCGTTCTTCTCAATGACATATCTGATCTTCTTCATACCAACTCCAAGCTTGGTTCCCACACGATCTGTGATGTTCTCCGTATCCTCGAGCATTTCTGCCTGCTCTTCCAGTTCTCGTCCCATCGTATCTGCCTGTGCACGCAGATTGCCCACTGTCTGAAAGACGCCATCGAGCGCCTCATCTTGCTCATGCATCATCTCCATCTGCCGTTGCTCTTCCCATGCGCCATAATCGTCCTCATCCTCGTCAGGATCTGTAGCAAAGGCATCTGGATGTGCCAACGCAGCTTTCCGGTCTGCTGCGATCACGGTCTCGTTCAGCTTCTGCCGCATCTCCTCCACTTCTCGGCCAACGTCGGCCACGAGCTTCCGTCTACGTCCAACTTCTGCGACATCAATTCCATATTTGTAGGGATCGCCTTCAACAGCGCGGACACTCTCGACGAGATCTTCGAGATCGGTACTTAGATCCGTGAGGGTACTCCCGAGTTCGGATCGAGCTTCGGCGAGTTCTGGAGAATTGGAGGTCGACGCTGACGATCGGATTCGGAGGTAGGAAGAGAGGAGTGGTCGAGATTGTTGGAGGAGGGACAGAACATCGCTCTGAGCCGCTAGGAAAGGATCGTCGGACATGGTGCTGATGTCGATGACTGTGGCCTCAATGCGCAAGAGTTTCACCGTCCGGGCGAGTGCGGTGCCGTATGAACCGAGAGGAGGCGCAACACGGACGATGTCATTTCCGCCTCAAGACAATGGAAGTTGACCCTGAGGCTGATGCTCGCGATCTACAACCAACAAGCTGCTAGAACTAGAACGACTGGCGTTGCACGCTAACAAGTGAACTTCATGCTTCAATCAACTTCACAACGTCTCCTGATTGTCTGTCTTCTTCTTCGATATTCTGCCAAATGTCATCACATCAAAGGCTGCATCTGACAGAGGTCTATTAAACTATGCGAAGCGAACGTGCAGACAGCGAGATTGCTTCAGAATGCCGGGCTTGCCGAATTGTGTTCATCTCGCAATGAAGGGGTCCCTCCTTCCAGTGCCACAGGCAACACCACACTTTTGGAAAAAGCAGGGCAATGGATGAAATTACATAGGTGAGGCTCATGAGAGACATGGGTGCATGCATCGGCCCTGAATCCGGAGCCCGGGCGTCATCGTAATTCGCCCCAGCGTGTCTCGTAACACCTCTTCACTCCACCAGGGGTGAATCAAGAACATTCAAGACCAGCGACTCATGCCACTACTTCCTCCCTATGACTTGGCGCAATGACCAATACCGCTGCAGCTTCTGGCTTCCAGGATGAAAAGGCACGGGAACGAGAATTCTACACGTACAGGAGACCTTGGCAGACAAGTTCCGTCTGCATCCGTTCGCTGAAACTCGACCAGATACTACGACGCTGTTCGCTCCCTCAGCGATGCCGACTTTCCCTTCACAAACCTCTTCGACGATGAGGAAGCGAAGCTACACAAGCCAGCGTCATCGAATGATACAGCTCTTACCGCGTTCTGCCAGCTCGGCGCATTGAGGGTCGGTGCGCGCAGATGTCTACTGTTCATGTTTGATCAGGAGTATGCCTTCATTCTCGCAGAAGCAACCAGGACGTTGTCCCTTCGCGACGATCATAGTCATGATGTCGAAGACGGCTTGTGGCTTGGACAAACCATCATCCCTCGTGGTCTCAGCGTTTGCGAGCACACTGTGAACATCCCAGCCGAGAACAGTGGCTCAAATCGATTTCACGACAATAGCGATTCTATCCATATCATCGATGACTTGAAAGACTCTCGCTTTTGCGATCGACCCTATGTGCTGGAAGGTCCAAAAGCACGGTTCTATGCAGGAGTGCCTATCACCTCTCCATCCGGCCTGAGAATCGGAGCATACTGTGTGCTGGACGATAAGCCAAGAAACGGTCTTCGTCAAAAGGACATCAATTTCATGCTCGAAATGAGCACTACGATTATGGAGCACCTGGAAATGCTCCGCGCGAGGACCGAGTATGGGAGGGGTACCCGTATGCTCACGGGCTTGGGCACATTCGTGAAGGAGTCCCCGATCGAGGGCTCTCACAAGCGATCCAGGCGAGTTACAGTCCCAAGCATGGTCAAAGAATCGCCAGTGCTTAGATTTGGCGAGTCGTCCGCAATTTCAGGACACCAAGACGCTCATGACTATTTCGGCAGTGCCATCTTCGATGGGCAGGTCAGCTCGAATGTAATTTCGAGTGGCTCTTCCCATTCCACGGGGCGCCAGAGATCACTTCCATCAGCAGCACTGACTGATCCGAACGACCGGAGTGGACTGATCACTCCTTCAACAACTCTTCGCGCGCAGGTATCCCTAATGGACGAAAGCGAGTCCGATGGCGGAGTCGGAGACACCCTTCAGCGCGCGGCTGTCCTGCTACGAGATTCTATCGAGGCCGACGGCGTCTTGATACTGGACGCCTCAATTCACTCCTACGGTGGAGCGGTGACGGGAGAACAATACTACTCAGACAGTGAGCCGGAGAGTGCTATCAGTGAAGATGGTAGACCGACAAGCAGACCGACAAGAATCGACTGTCGGATACTCGCACAATCCAAGCGTCATTCAAACGACAAGAACTCAGGCTCCGCCATTTCCGAGAAGACTTTACGAAGTCTACTACGGCACTACCCTCAGGGCAAGGTCTGGAGGTTTGACTCCAATGGCGATATATCATCGGACGAGAGTGGCAGCGATCTCACGTCTGACTCCGCCGACGACGACAGTTCTCCCACCAAGCGACAGTCGTTCAAGACGACAAGATCAAAAAGGAGAATGCGGGAAGCACGGGCGATTCAACGAGTCTTCCCTGGCGCCCGGACGATTTGTCTTGTGTGCATTTGGGATAACGTCCGCGAGCAGTTCTACGCTGGTGCGATCGTCTATTCCTACTCTCCCATCAGACAATTCTCCTCGGAACTACTGTATATGATGGCATTCATGGATGTGGTCATGGCGAAAGTCTCGCGGATCGAAGCGAACCTGAAAGATCAAGCCAAGTCGGATTTCATCTCGTCGGTGTCGCATGAGCTGAGGTCTCCTTTGCACGGGATTCTCGGCAGCATTGACTTTCTACATGATCAAGCAGTTCTCGACTGGTCGTTGATCTCGCAGATCGAAAGGTGTAGCGCCACGTTGATGGACGGTGTGTACACTCGGGTCGACATCTTGCTATGTCTCGAACGTCTGCTGATACCGGAAAACAGTCATTGATCATCTTCTCGACTTCGCGAAGCTCAACCACTTTGGCAAGAAGCTCAAACGCATCGACCGCAGAGGCGGAGCCCGCGAAGGCAACGGTCTACTTTCCAAGAGCTCTCTGGCTTCTGGAGGGTCGAATCTGACAGAAGTTGTGTCTCTCGCCAAGATCACGGAGGAGGTGACCGACTCGATCTTTTTTTCTCACTGCTGCCGTGTAGATGGAACGCCGACCGTCGAATTCATCTTGGACATCGACATGGAACCGGACCTACAGTGCGATCTCGCTGTGGGCGCCTGGAAACGGCTATGTATCAACATCATCGGAAACGCTTTAAAATACACGAGGTCTGGATACGTCATGGTCTCGTTGAGGATGGCGACGCCGAAAGACAAGCCTCCACTTGCCATGTTGACCGTTTGCGATAGCGGCATAGGAATGACCAAAGAGTACATGGAGTCGCGGCTATTCAAGGCCTTCAGCCAAGAGAACGATCTCGCAAATGGCACGGGTCTCGGCATGTCGCTCGTCAAAAAGATCTTGCAAGCCTCTGGTGGTCAGATCAAGGTGCAAAGCGCAAAGGACGCGGGAACTGTCATGACAATATACATGCCACTCGACATCATCACGTCAAAGCAAGCAGAGCCAATGCATGTTGTACCTCCTGGACTTCGAGTTGGAATTCTCCAGCCGCCTCGCGCAAAGTCCTACAAACCTACAAAGGGGCGAAAACTACAAATTGCAGCACTACAATGTATCTTCCGCCGACTGAGCGCAGAAGTGGTCTCGCCAGAGGCGGCGGCTGTTGTTGTTGCATTTGAGACGGACGTCAAAGCCTTGATCAATCGTGATCAAGCCGACCATTGCAATGTTCCTGTGATCGTGCTCTGCGACACGGTTATGTCCGCAGCTCGTCTTCGAACTTCGCACATCAAGCTTTCCTCCAGCAGAAGAGTGGAGTTCGTTGCACGGCCCTTTGGCCCAGCTCAGATGTGTGCGGCACTTCAGAAGTGTATCAGAGCAGCCTGGCCGCGGACACCCACAACGCTGTCTCCGCAGGCGACAGCCGGGCATACTAGGCGAGTGCTACGACGACAGCTCTCTCGGCGAGCGTACACGCAAGCTGTGGTTCCCCAATCGCCGTCGAAGGTCTCGCAAAGTCCGCTGAAGCGCTCATCTTCTGCGCCGATACTTGCAGAGGGCGTTGTACCAACGGACAATTTCCGATATAAAGGGTTCGGACAAGCATTACAAGACATCGCAGCGGCTTCGGAGAACGTACAGCCACAAGTAGGCGGAGCCGAGCTTACGCACCGCCCTGCTACCGCTTCTGGTATGACGAGTCAGATGAGTAATCTTCCGATCCCTTCATATGCGGCTGCAATCGCCGAGCAGAAGCTGTCGTTGCTGCTCGTTGACGACAATGTAAGTCCAGATGTCCTAGTCACTGTACAGGAGCAAAGCTAACTTTCCCAGCCCATCAACCTACGCCTTCTCACCACATACGCCGAGAAATACAACCATCCCTACCGCGGAGCATCGAACGGCCTCGAAGCCGCCCAGGCGTACGAATCCGCTGCATCGAAGTTTCCTCACGCAACGATGTCAAACGCCCCAAAACCCGATGTCATTTTCCTGGATATACAGATGCCCATCATGGATGGCTACGAAGCCGCCCAAAGGATCCGCGCGTTTGAAAAGACGGCTGGCGTCAAGCCCGCTATCATCGTTGCCATCACTGGGCTCGCATCGAACCAGTCTCAACAAGATGCATATTCTAGTGGGATTGACATGTTTCTCACAAAGCCGGTGCGGCCGAGAGATATCACGAGGGTTTTGGAGTCGATCTCTGCTCCGGGAAAGGGGTCTAGGATTGAAAGCGCGAGAACGATTGGACTGTAGCAGTCCATTCTCGGGAAATTTAATATCAAACCTGTACGATTACTCCTTGCAGCAGGACACTAATGCCCGACGACCACGTTCCTAGAATTCACCGATTAGTCTTGGACATCAGAAATCGATGATGGAATCATCAGATCCTCAGATGCACTGGCGATGAGATCGTTGACAGAGCGTGCCTCCTGCCAGAGCTGATCCACTTCCTTGTATCTCTCACTCGCTTTCGTTCGTCGTACGCCGACGAAAACAAGCATGCGGGAACCACTCCTCAATACACTCCGACAAAGCTCGTTCGCCTAGATGGCTTCCTCATTCACTGCGTCCATCCTCACCAGCACAATGCTTCATTCACCGCGTCCAATCGACAACCTTCACGACACCGACTCTCCTCCCTTCTACGACATGTCCCGAACATCAACAACACCCACAACCCCCAAACCAGCCCAAGCCGACCCCCTTTCCAAAGCCCCAAACCGTACCCGCACAAAACCCAACAATGAACGCGTCCTTCAAACCCAACCCGAAGAAACCTCCCTCCTCCGCCCGCAATCAACGCAGCAGGCGCCCGGGATCCCAATCTCGCCGCTCTACCCACCCAGCTCGGAGGCACGTACCTCGCTCGGGGAGACGTTGCAGTCCCTCCGAACGCCTACGAGAACCGGAGGAATGAAACGAATCTCTCGGTCGAGTTGCACAGCTGGAAGGATGGGCAGAATACGACGGGAGGATGGATCGTGCGGTGATGGAGGATCAGGAGGACTAGAAAGAGCGTCCGGAAAGCTGCATTGCTTTTTCTGCGAGATATGAAACGTGAGTTTCACATGGCGTCGTGAAATCTCTGGCTTCTCAAAATCGAAGATGCGTTTCCTTTTGATCTCCGTGCCATTGCGTGATTCCTCCTTGAGAGTGCTGCCCGACTGGTAACGGTCGTCCGGGTCTTCTTGTATGTACCTCGTATACAGCATGCAAACGCAACGCATCAAAGAATCACCTTTTCAACGACGGCGGAGGATTATGGACGGATATCCTGGGGGGATGGAATGCTCTTGTGCCTGTAAACGAGGCTTGGAGGCGACCACTCCGATGCGTTCACCAATGTCCTGCTATCCGGCCGGAGCACACACTCAAATCCCAGGATTCTCACCAGAATCCTACCCGAACAAAGAAGGCATGTGCCAAAGATTCAAGGAAGATATGGTGATCGACGGGCGAATAGGTGAGCGAGAAGGGAGAGAGACGAAGATTTGAGAAGTGAAGCCTTCAACGTGAACACGTTCTTCAATCGTGTCGGAAAAAATCGCCAAATGCCGCCTCAAAAGTAATTGAAAATCTCGTCGAGGACGTTAAAGGAGACACAGATAGCCTCCTTCCTTTCCATGAGGTGAACGCCTGTGAAACAACCCGTCTGCGTCGCTTGACTGCTGCGTCCGCCCAAGGATCGGACTCTGGAGCAGAATTTTCGCTTAAAATCGTCCTCGATCACCTCATCTGTTCTCTTGCTCTTGCGCTCGCTTCAAGTCACTGCCTTCATTCGTTCACTGCACCTTCTTCACCTCCACATCCGGCTCATAACTCCGATCGTCCTTTCCTTCCACCTCCACGACCATCTTCTCCATCTCCTTTGCCTGCCTCTTCCACTCGGCATCACTTGTCTTTGTCTCCCTCTTGAACAGCTCTTCATTAGGTTTCCTGTAGCTGCCTCCCAGACGATCCCACAGGGTGGTGAACTGCCCATAGTTGTAGTTGAAGTACAAGTGATGCATCGTATGACACGCCGCTCCGTTGATGATTGGCGAGTTCGCAACATACTCTCCATCGTGAATCATGACCGTCCAGATCTGGATGAAGGTGAAGAGCGCAATGTAGGCGAATTTGTGGAGCGGGAAGAGGAACGGGAAGAGGTGGTACGGCACACTCTGAGCATATCCGTCGAGCGGGTGGAAGGCGAGAGAGGCGTAGGGAGTCGGCATGATCCATTTGTGATGCGGCTTGTGGAGACGGCGGTAGAGGATCGGGTGGTGGAGCGCGCGGTGAATCCAGTAAATGCAGAAGTCGGTGAACATGAGGAAAATGGGGAACTGGAGGTATGTGTACCAACTGCCGAAGAGATGCGTTACGATCGGGTGGTTGACCTCGGACAGGTTGTCGTAGATGAAGGAGTTTCCTCGGACCTCAGCGACGAACCATGGCGCGGTGAAGATGGCGATCGTGGGAATAGCAGCAATGGCTTGTTGAATTTCCAGCTTCATTTGGTTCTTGAGGTATTTTGGGTGGTTGACGGTGGTCTTGTCGAAGATGAAGATGTAGGAGAGTGTCGCAAAGGTGAAGTAGAGGACGTTGGCGAAGACGGAGGAGATGATGAAGAACGAGACGAATTGGCGGAAGAGGTTGTCACGATCCCAGCGGGAGAGGTATGCGTATTCGCTCGGCGCGAGGGAGAAGGAGTCTGTCGTGGGGGTGTATTGCCATGATGATTTCGTGAGGAGATATTCTTGCTGTTGTTGTTGTTGTTGGTGTTGTGCAAAGGTCGCGTTGTGGTTGGCAAATGTTTTGAGCGACGCGGCGAGGGTGGAGACCGGATCGAAGGTGATGGACTGGGAGATGGGCAGGACAGTCGCGTAGACTCGGTCGAAGAGGTACGTGTCAAACACCTCGAGGACGACGTCCATGGCGGCGGTGGTGGTGATGGAGGTTCAGCCGAGAGCGGGGATTGAGGTGTGAGTCCAGGTGAAGGCTTCCAATGGGTTCACCACGCGGGGCAGAGTCGTACCAATGCTGGTGGGAGTGTGGTATAGTGAGATGTGTAGGAAGAGGAGGAGTAGTGTATGAGGAGGAAAGGTACAGGAATGAAAGAACAACCACAGACCTACAAAGTACTCTCAAGCAAAGCAGTGGCGGCAGGAAGCTACATTAGGCTGGCCCCCAGCGATCTATCCCAAGTCCGTCGGCAGAAATTGAAATTTGGGTGGAGAACAGCACGTCAAAAGTGGTTCGATCTTGAAAGTTCAGTGTCAGGGAAGGGGTCCAGAAGACGTCCCTTGCCGAATTGGATATTGGCCCATTCCAGCCCTCTTTATCTGATCGATCGGCATCAAAGCTGCACCTCATTGAGACTAGCCGCCATTTCTCGGAGGACACCCCGACCACGGCCAAGATCACGTGGCAGGTCGCGTCGGGTCTTTGATTTCCCGCCCGTAGGGAGGACGGACGATGTTCTCGAACTGGGCGCGAGAGACGGTCGAATCTGGAAGATTTCGCTCCTTTGCCAGGCAGATGCCGTGGAATCGCGTAGGTCCGCCTGGTGGGGATGGTCGTTAATATAAGAGCGGGGCCTGCCAAGTTTTCGGGGGTGGCATGCCAATGCCAATGCCGCATCGTCGCTCGGCTGCCATCGCCGCATGTACAACCCCAACGGACAAGCATAGGCGGCCTTTGATGCCATATCGAGTATGAAAGAAGAGCAATGGCAGTGGTCAAGGACGAGGTGAGGTGAGGTCTGGCTTAAGGTAAATACGTTCTAGACACTTGAAACCTTCATAGACGTCACCATGACCAGGACAACTCTTTAGCAAACTCTCAAAGGCAGTTTGAAACCATCAAAAACTGCCATCCATGCATCAGTATCATTTTGAACATACAGACCGTCATACCAAGCTGAGAAATGCGGTGCATCTGAGCTGCAATTGAAGGAAGACTTGACGCACCTGGAAAGCTGAGGCCGAACACCACTCCGTCCTGTTCTCGGACCCCAAATCTATCCCACAAGCAAAGACCTCACCATGGCCTCCAACCCTCCAACCCAAGACCTAAACCAATCCTACCAAACCCTCAAGTCCCACCTCCTATCCCACAAGCACAACCTCACCATGGCCTCCAACGCTCACACCCACCCCCCAAAACGATCCTACGCCACCCTCAAATCCCACCTCCAATCCCTCCACTCCCCTCACACATCCCCTCTAACCCGCCTCCCCACCGCCTCCATCCTCTCCCCCAAATCCTCCCACGCCATCGCCTCCCTCTCCCTGCACCCGGTTCTCGAGTCCCTCCTCCACATCCTCAACAACGACCTCCCCTCCGCCCACTTCCTCCTCCGCCACATGCAATCCCCACCCGCCTATGAGTCCATGCTCGTGCACGGCCTGCTCCACCGCGTCGAAGGCGACTACGAGAATGCGCGGGCGTGGTATACGAATCTTGCGGATGAGTCGCCGCAGCCGGAGATTTTTGGGAAGGTGTGGCCGGAGGGGATGGATGGGTCGGATGGGTCGGATGGGTATACGGCGTTTTTGGAGGGACTGAAGAAGGGGGAAAGGGAGGGGTGGGTGAGGGAGAGGGGCGAGAAGGAGTGGAGGGATGTGTTTGGGTTTTGCGAGGGGAAGTTTGGAACGGGGGAGGTGGTGGATGCGACGGGGGTTTGGGTGGAGCCGAGTGAGCATATAAGGGAGGCGGCGAAGAAGCAGTTGGTCGGTGGGGAGGGGTGGAGGCAGTTTTGAGGGGTGTGTGGGAGGAGATGAGATCAGCGTGATTGAGAAGACTTGTGTGGCTTCGAAGGCATGAAGGCGGCCTTGAAAAAAGAGCAGCGAGTTGACCGATCCGATACCTCCGTCGTCCCGCCCATCATGCACCGCGTGGCTTGCTGCTCAATGGCTTGCACGATGCAGTATGAGCAGAATAATCGAGGTATCGCGTGCGGACGATCATTCCGCTCATTCTTGATCAAGATCATCATCATGGAACGCTAGTCAGCGCCTAGAGACATTTGTCGTAGCAGGCCAAACATCAGAGTTCGCTGCTCGCAGCCTTGTTTCTCGCTAGAATGTTTTGCTCTTCGCGTTCCTGACGTATCGTCGGGCGGGAATACAACCATGCTTCTCCGGGTAAGCTTGGCGGGCGATGAGCGCTATTCTGAGCGACATGAAGGCAAAGGACGACGGTCACTCGCTGTGATTTTGTGTGAAGACTAGTCGAATGTTTGTCTGAGCGTTCCCGCTCTCCCCGCACGAGAACCATGTATGCGGAAGGCATGGGCTGGACCGTTCCTTCCGTAGGACCTCAATACGGTTAAGATCGGCGCCATTTGGCAGTCGCCTGCCCCAGTCTACCGATTTATGAGAAGCGACCGGCTTCACGCTCTGCTGTTTCAACGTTGACGAAATAACGACGACAGCCTTGCCGGCCTTCACCACGACACGAATCGCACGATATTCACCGCAACGGCATCGGAAAGTGATTGGTAATTCAATCCATCGATCATTAATTCCATAATCCTCACTGCTGTTTCTCGAGACTGCGGAACAGGACCATCTGGCGCGTCTTCTCTCACTCTGCACGAACCTTCCGCGAGGCATCACACGATTAACGACCGAATAATCCGACACGTATCACCCGCCGACATCGATCTTGTTACACCAGCGTCGAGGCAAACACATCATTCCATTCACTCGGCCAGGAATGAGCGCCCAACTGCCATGAATCAACCAAGTCATCGCTAGGAAATTCGACCAATAGAGCCAGTCCGGCTCAAGCACAACAGGTTACAAACATGGCGGACCGTCAGATGGAAACGATCGAAGGCAAGCTGCAAGATGCTTCGCTGGACGTCAAGACCAAGGCCAATGTTCTCACGGAACTTCGAGACTCGCTGGATCTCTACTGCTCATCGCCAAACTACGACACCTTTCTGGCAAAGTTCGTGCCCATCTTCCTGAACATTCTCAGTGAATCACCTGTGTTCACCTCCACATCACCTGAACAAAAGATCCGACAATGTGCACTCGAGATCTTCCATCGGTTACCCGTAGCGGCGGACGTCGGCGCGATGGAACCGTATGCGGCAAAGATTGTGGACAAGTGCTTGGAATTGGTCAAGGTTGAGAATGAGGACAACTCTGTGCTATGTCTGAAGATTGTTATGGACTTTTGTCGATACCACACCAAGACCTCTGGGGTTGCGGAGAGGGCTCAGCCGTTCTTGGAGCTCATCATGGAGATCTTCGACAGTATGGATCAGACGGTGAAGGATACATTTGAGTCGCACACACCGATACCTGCTACTGCGGCACCGGGCACGCCGAGTAATACCGGAACTCCTGGTTCGCCTGTAGCATCGGCCTCGCAGTCATTACTGCCAGACCCAGCTGCGGAAACACAAACGACCAGACAACTGATCAAGGGAATGCACAGCTTCAAGGTCGTGGCTGAGTGTCCAATAATAGTGGTATCAATATTCCAGGCCCACAAGCATCTTGCACCCAAGAACGTCGGACAATTCACACCTCGAATCAAGAACGCCATACTTCTACAAGCTGGACCACAAAAGAAGGCACACGAGGAGGCCGAGCAAAATGCGACAGTCTTCACTGGCCTGGCGAAGGAGATCAGAGCAAAAGGACAAGCGAGTGCATTTGGTGATCTGGTCACGGCTCAGGTGAAGACCATGTCCTTTCTGGCCTACATCCTTCGTGCGTATCGAGAATCTCTTTCGGACTTCCTCCCAATTCTGCCACATCTCACAGTACGGCTACTGAGAGACGTCCCGCGAAGTCACACCGCAACACGGAAGGAACTTCTTGTTGCGATAAGACACATCATCAACTTCAACTTCAGAGACGTCTTCCTACCGGTCATTCTGCCTTTGCTGGATTCGCGGACGCTGGTAGGGGATTCGCTGACGGCAGATATAACATTACGGCCGCTAGCGTACACCATGCTGGCTGATCTCATCCACCATGTGAGGGAGCGATTGAACGCTGAGCAGATCTCCAAGGTCGTTCAGGTGTACGTCGGTCATCTGACGGGTGATGATGGTGTCGAGGTCCCAGGCACAAGCTATCAGACGATGAGTGCGAAGCTTCTGCTTAACATGGCCGAATGCATGTCCAAGGTTGAAGAGAAGAAGGATGCCCGGTTCCTTATGATGAGCGTGCTCAACGGCATCGCCGACAAGTTCGCTGCCATGAACCGTGCATACCCAAACGCCGTGAAGCTTTACCGCCAGCAGCAAGAGGTCGCATCCTCAACAGACGGCGCCCCTCTATCAGACAACTATCTCGCCGACAAGGATAACAAGCCTGATTGGGACGAGACGGACATCTTCAGCGCCACACCCATCAAAGCTGTGAATCCCAGAGATCGAGCGACAGATCCCGTCACGGAGAACAAGTTCCTCTTCAAGAACTTGCTACAAGGACTTAAGCAATTCTTCTACCAACTCCGCAACAGCAACCCACCCAGGATCAAGGATGAAGTCGACACGGCAAATGCTCCGCCTCATTGGGGCGAGTTGTCCTCCGGCTTCGAGGCGGAAGAAGTTGAAGTGCTTCTCAAGCTCTTCCGCGAGGGTGCAACGTGTTTCCAGTACTACGCTCCCCTCGATCAAGGTGCGGACGCCACACCAGAAGCGACGTCAAGTCTGTCAGCGACCGCCAACTCGAAGGAGGAGAAGGATTTGCTTGAGACATTTGCAACGATCTTCCACCATCTGGATCCGGCTGTCTTCTACGAGATCTTCACATCAGGCACGCCTTCTGGCATCGATTTCTTGTATGAGCAGAGCTTCAAGCACTCTGCCTTGCTGCACATTCCGCAATTCCTGCTTGCGAGTGAGGCGACCAGCTCGGCATTCTGTGGTATGCTGCTGAAGTTCCTCATGGGCAAGCTTGATGAAGTGGGCGAGAGCGATGGTGTCAAGACTTCGGTGCTGCTAAGGTTGTTCAAGCTGTCATTCATGGCGGTGACGCTGTTCTCACAACACAACGAGAATGTCCTCCTCCCTCATGTCCGCGAGCTGATCACCAGATCAATCGAGCTATCCGTCACGGCAGCCGAGCCGACGAACTACTTCCTCCTCTTGAGGTCGTTGTTTCGCAGCATAGGAGGTGGCCGATTCGAACACCTTTACAAAGAGATTCTGCCTCTCCTTGAGATGCTGCTCGAAGTGCTCAATACACAACTGGCCGCCGCACCAGATGGCAGCACGCGAGATCTGTTCGTCGAGCTCTCACTCACGGTCCCCGCCCGACTCAGTCACCTCCTACCGCATCTTTCCTATCTCATGCGACCTCTCACAGTCGCCCTCCGATCTGGCGATCAATCTTACGTGCCCAGTCAACGCTCATACTCTAATGACCGCTCTTCCACCGACGTTCGCAGCGCCGGCTCCTCGAGCGAACTTACCGCACAAGGTCTCCGCACCCTCGAACTTTGCGTCGACAATCTCACAGCCGACTACCTCGACCCCATCATGCAGCCATGGATGGAAGAGATCATGGGCAGCCTTTGGCGAATGTTGAAACCAGCCAGCATCACAGGAGCTAGCATGAACGGTGCCAACGGCCAGACTGTGAGCACGGGTCATCAAGGCGCACACACAGCTGTAAGGATTCTCGGCAAGCTGGGCGGCAGAAATCGACGCTTCTTGACGAATCCTCCGGATTTGGAGTTCAGGGAGTATGCTGATGATGAGGCGAGCTTTGACGTCAGATTCATCGGCGCTGTCAGCAATGGTGGCGAGCGACCTCTCCCTGCGCGACTGGGGATCGACACGGCGATTGACAAGCTTTGGGAAGTCCCAAAGACTGCACCGGCGAAAAAGGCGGATGAGTTCCACAAGCGCCAGGCGTTCAAGTTCATCACTTCTCACGTCAAGCTGCTGGTCGGGTCGGACAATCTTCCCGATGACATGGCTCGGTTGGTCAGACTTCAGGCCGATGATCTCGCGACGAAGAATTTCGACTTTGGATCGGACTTGTTCTCCATCTCAGAGCGGTCCAAGTCGACGATCAAGAAGGATGCCCAACAATACACCCTTCTCAAGTTGCTGAAGGCGGTCATCTACGCTACCAGCATCGAGTCGCTGAAGGACGAAGCTGAGAAGTTTCTCCAAGGCATCTACCGCCACTTCATGATCGTCGAGCTCGGCGTCGCGGTCGCGAAGGAGAAGCATAAGAGGCGTCCCTTTGACGTCCGCTCGGGAGAAGGTCCAGTGTACGTGGAAACGAGTGTGCTCGCTGATGCAATCTGTCAAAGCTTGGCATCGGAGCAGAAGACGATCCGCGAGGTGGCTGAAGATGCTATGCTGTCTTGCCTGAAGATTGCCTCGACTATCTTTCGTGATGCGCAGAAGGCGGAATGTCTACCATTCTTCTCTCGTCTTGCTGAGGTGTTCTGCCATGCTTGCTACGAAGAGGAGTGGTTTACGAAGTCATCTGGATCATTGGGCATCGGAATCCTCACTGACACCGACAAGATGGGCTTCTCCGACGCTTGGCTGACGGAGAGAATGGCGGAGATGCTGAAGGCACTTCTCTTCGTCATCAAGGACATGCCGCAAGAGCTGCCTGCGAACATAAGAGTACAGGCAAAGGACACCATCAGCACCGTCGCGAAGCGCTTTGCCACTTCTGGCATCGAGAAGAAGGAAGATCTCGAGAACAAGGAGAGCAAGCTCAGAGTACTGACTCAAAGTCTGGTCTCTGAGACGAGCCATATGAATCGCCATGTCAGGGAGGCTTCGCAGCAGACTTTGAGGATGCTGGCGACGCATCTTGATATGCAGCTTCACGAACTAATCTTGCCGGTCAAGACGGTTCTGACGGAGCACATCTTCATCAAGCCGTTGCGGGCGTTGCCATTCACCGCACAGATTGGGTATATTGATGCCATCAACTTCCTGCTCGACATGCCGAACGAGAAGGAGATCTTGCCCTTCGAGGACAACCTCAATCGCTTGCTCTTCGAGACGCTTGCGCTCGTGGACGCGGATGACGAGAGTTTGGCGCCGAAGCCGTACGAGTACCGGACTGCGGAGTCAATCGTACGCTTGAGAGTCGCTGGTCTCAAGCTCTTGACCACGGCCATTCGACTTCCAGGTTTCAGCCCAACCGCTGCGCCTGCCCCCGGCCAGACTGGCCAGCAGCCGAACAATCAGCACCGTGCGAGAGTAATAAGCATATTCTTCAAGTCGCTGTACAGCAAGAACAAAGAAGTCGCAGGCGCTGCGAATGCCGGATTGAAGATAGTATTGCAGTCGACATCAAAGTTGCCGAAAGATTTGCTGCAGAATGGCCTTCGACCAATTTTGATGAACGTGCAAGACCCGCGCAAGCTTTCTGTGGAGGGTCTCGAAGGTCTGCGGACGCTCCTGCAGCTTCTGCACAACTACTTCAAGGTCGAGATAGGTACTCGGCTGCTGGACCACATGAAAGCTATCGCGGACCCGCCGACTCTGCAAAAGGTCTCTTTCACCCTGATTGACGCACAGCCGAAGATGAAAGTTGTGACTGCCATCTTTAACGTTTTCCACTTGCTCCCTAGTCAGGCCGCACAGTTCCTCCAAGATCTCGTGGACCGGGTTCTGTCGCTGGAAGAAGCGTTGCGGAGAACGAGAAGCAGTCCGTTCCGTGAGCCGCTGATTAAGTATCTCAACCACTACCCGAATGAGTCTTGGACATACTTCAGTGAGAAGATGAAGGATGAGAGGCGCGGCAAGTTCTTCGCGCAGATGCTGGCCGACAAAGAGAGTGGTGCGTTGCGGGAGAAGGTGCTCAAGGAGATTGATGGCTTGATCGAGACTTTTACTGGAGAGGGATCGGAGGAGGATAAGGCCCTGGCGGCTGTGAACTCCATTCATGCTGCGTATGCGATCTGTCAGTTCCCTGACACGGCGAAGCAATTGCTGGAGAATGAGAAGGCTCGCAAAGCGCTTGTTGACGCGGCCAAGTCGGTCTTGACGCAACTGCAACGCGGCACGCTGCCCAAGAATCTACGGCTCGCCGCCACGCAGTGTGCAGAGCAGATCATGGATGTTCTGATCACATACATGGAGCTGCAGCCCAAGGATCTGGACACACTATTCGACATCTTCGACTCGTGCATCAAGGGCGAGCTGCAGCAGTGTCCGTCGCTCATCGCGTTCCTGTACAAGCACATCATCGTCAACGAGGATGTGGACTTTCAGCGATCGATCCTCACCCGATGTCTGGACATCTACGCCGCCAAGGATACACCGCAGAAGCTGAAGTGGTTCGTCTTCAGGATGCTGTCGAACCCGATTCTGGCGAACGACGTCATGCGGAACTGGGATCTGTTGTTCCAGCCTAATCAGAAGGGCACGGCATTGATGGACAAGGCGTTCACGGATCAGTTCCACTCCAAGCTATGGCGACCACAGTCGGTGTCTGACATCTCCGACGACAACACCTACGGCGTTGATCACAGTCGCATGGAGCTCCTACAGACTTCCGCGTTTCTGATCAAATACCACCACAGCATGGTGCAAGACGCTCGGAAGGACCTCATTAAGTTCGGCTGGAACTACATTCGTCTGGACGACCACATCAATCGTTTTGCGGCGTACTGTCTTATATCATACTTCATCCACCACTACGAGACGCCGCCTAAGATAGCAATGCAGGTGTACAATGCTCTGCTCCGTGCACACCAAGCGGAGGGCAGGAACATTGTCATGCAGTCTCTCGAAGTGCTGGAGCCAGTGCTGAAGAAACGCCTTGGTGGTCCGGAAGGTCGCCAGAGCGTATGGGCGAGGTTGCCGCGGAAGATCCTGAGCGAGGAGATTAGCAATGTCCAGCAGCTCACGAGCGTGTACAACTTCATCGTCCGCCATCCGGACTTGTTCTACGACGCTCGCGACTCTTTCGCGCAGATCATTATCGCGTCGATGAACAAGGTCGCTTCCTTGCCGAGCTCGAGCGTTGAGACGAGGAAGCTGGCGCTCAACCTGTTCACGCTGATGTTCAAGTGGGAGGAACGTACGGTGAGGGAACATGGTTCGCTGGCGGGTGCTGAGTCTCCAACGGGCGAAGCGAATACCAACCCGAAGAAAGCGGCTGTTGCGCCGGCTCATGCGAGGTTGACTTTCGTCAAGTACATGGTGCAATTCATCGCGACTGTGCCTGAGCGATTCCCATGTGGGCCGCCGAAGATCAAGGAGGGCAATGCGGCAAATGCAAAGGAGACACCGCCGCCGGAGACAGTGACCAAGACGATGGATCTTCTGCTCAAATTGCTGTCTGCGCCGTACTGGGATGATGTCGACATTGATGCCATGTTTCCCAAAGTCACGGAGCAGATTCTGTGCGGTGATCACAAGGCGGAAGAGAAATTGGAGGTTTGGATCACCAGACAGGTCAACACGATTCAGATCGTCAAGGTCATGCTGAATTCGAGATCGGACGAGTGGGTCGTGGCTCGTCTGCCGCAGTTGCAGAAAATGCTCGCCAAGCCGTTGAAGAGCGAGCATTTGGAGATCCAGGAGGCGCTGCATAATGCTGATACTCCGGAGAATGTGGTGCCCAAGCTACCGCCGATATTGCAGCGTGCATTGGAGCCGATTCCGATTCCGCAGCCTGATGAGGAGTTGCCGGATGCGGACTCGCCGACGGATGAGTTTGTTACTTTCCTGACTACCACTGCGGGAGACGCGTTGAACGGAACAGGGCATGTTGCGGGCATCAATATCCTGTGGATCATGTCGAAGAGAAAGCCAGAGGATATCGATCCGCATATTACTGCGTTGCTCAAGACGCTGCAGACGAAGCTTGCGAAGGACCATCTGGCTGCGCTCATGGCTCCGCAAGCTGCTCTCGCACAAGGCATGCAGCCGCCTGCCAACAATCCGCAAGAAGCGGAGGTCACTATCAATATGATCATCAAGGTCATCGAGATGTTATCCACTCGGATCAGCACTCTGGGCGAACAGCGTCGTCCATACCTCAGCGTGCTGGCCTCGCTTGTGGAGCGTTCGACGAACAACCCGCTCTGCGAGAAGATCCTCAGCCAAGTCGACAGCTGGGTCTTCCATCCCACCGAGCCAGTGCCGACGCTCAAGGAGAAGACGGCGGTCTTGCAAAAGATGCTCCTCTTCGAGAACCGCGCTGATCCGACGTTGTACGGGAAGTTCATGAACCTCGTCATCCGCATCTACGAGGATCCCAAGATCACTCGTTCAGAATTGGCGGTGCGCATGGAGCATGCTTTCCTCATCGGCCTGCGGAGTTCCGACATCGACATGCGCTCACGCTTCATGACAATCTACGACAAAGCGCTGAGTCGATCGACTAGCAATCGCTTCTTTAAGCTCATCAGCGAGCAGCAGTGGGATGTCTTGGCGGAGACGTTCTGGTTGAGTCAGGTCATCCAGCTGATGTTTGGGTCGTTGGATCAAAACTCGATTGTGCATTTGCACCAGGATGATTTCAGGTGTTTGCCGGCTTCGAAGGTGTTCAGCACGTATACCAGCGATGCGAGGCTGGGCGATGTCTTGATTGACGATTCGCTGGAGGAGTTGTGGGCACAGGAGAAAGTGTTCATGAACGAGTTGAGCACTGTTCGCGCGAGGGAGATTTTGGTTCCTCTGGCGGATATTCAGCATACCGACTGGCAGCTTGCTCATGATATCTGGGTGGCGTACTTCCCGATGGTATGGTCGACGCTCAACAAGGAGGATCGCGAGGATATTGAAGCCGGGCTTGTTGCGTTGCTCACAAAGGATTTCCACCAGCGCCAAGTCGACCGGAGGCCGAATTGCGTGTCGACGCTGCTGGAGGGGATTGCGAAGGCGCGGCCACGGGTCAAGTTCCCGTCGCATGTGATGAAGTACCTGGCTAAGTCGTACGATGCGTGGTACATCGCTGCGACGTTCATGGAGGATCTGGCAATGAAGCCGATTGTTGATACAGCGAATGTCAGGGAAAGCAATCTCGATGCGCTGGTTGAGACGTATGCTGGTCTGGAAGAGAGCGATCTGTTCTACGGCACGTGGCGACGACGGGCGGCGTATGTGGAGACCAATGCCGCGCTGTCATATGAGCAGAACGGCATCTGGGACAAGGCGCAGAACATGTACGAGCAGGCGCAGGTCAAAGCTAGGACCGGATCTCTGCCCTACTCGCAAGGCGAGTATATGCTGTGGGAAGACCAGTGGGTGCTTTGCGGACAGAAGCTGCAGCAATGGGATGTGCTCGGCGAGTTTGCGAAACACGAGAACATCAACGACCTCTATCTGGAAGCCATGTGGCGCACCTACGAGACGTGGCAGACGACGGAGAATCGCGAACACCTGGAGACTGTCATCAAGGCCGTCAGTGACGCGCCAACTCCGAGGAGGATGTTCTTCCAGGCGTTCATCTCGTTGCTGAAGTTGCACAACAAGACGGAGAATCCGCAGGAGTTTGCTCGGATTTGTGATGAGAATATCCAGCTGTCGATCCGGAATTGGCACAAGTTACCGCGGCGCATTACGAATGCGCACATTGGGTTGTTGCAGAACTTTCAGCAGTTGGTGGAGTTGCATGATGCGAGTGTTATTTGTCAGAGTTTGGCGCAGACGAACGCGGCAAATCTGGATACCAAGTCGCAGGAGCTTAAGGTGTTGCTTAGCACATGGCGTGATCGTCTACCGAACTTGTGGGACGACATCAATGCCTGGCAAGACTTGGTGACTTGGCGACAGCACATCTTCCAGCTCATCAACGGCACGTACCTCAGCTTGCTGCCGAACAATGGCGCCAACGCGACTGGCAACTCTTATGCGTACCGAGGATACCACGAGACGGCGTGGATCATCAATCGCTTCGCTCATGTTGCGAGGAAGCACCAGATGCCGGAGGTGTGCATTACGCAACTCAGCAAGATCTACACTCTGCCGAACATCGAGATCCAAGAAGCTTTCCTTAAGCTGAGAGAGCAAGCAAAGTGCCATTACCAGAACCCGAGCGAGTTGACGAATGGCTTGGATGTCATCAACAACACCAACCTGAACTACTTCGGGCCGCAGCAGAAAGCCGAGTTTTACACGCTCAAGGGCATGTTCCTCAGCAAGCTGAACCAAAAGGAAGAAGCTAGTGACGCTTTTGGCTCGGCGCTGTTCTTTGACATCAAGCTGCCCAAGGCTTGGGCCGAGTGGGGACGCTATAGTGACAAGCTGTTCAAGGAAGAGCCGACGAACTTGGAGCTGGGATCGAATGCGCTGAGCTGCTACCTCGAAGCCGCGGGACAATACAAGAGCGCCAAGTCGAGGAAGTTGCTCAGTCGGATTCTCTGGCTGCTCAGTCTGGATGACGCGGAAGGCCAGCTATCACAGAAGTTCTACGACTATCATGGTGATCATCCGTGGTGGTACTGGGTCACGTTCATTCCGCAACTGCTCAACAACCTGTCTCGGTCCGAGAGTGAAGCGAACATCGCGCATCAGATCCTCACGAATCTGGCCAAGACGTATCCGCAAGCGCTGCACTTCCAACTGAGGACTTCGCATGAGGATATGCAGGTCATTCGCAAGTCGCAATTGCTGCGCGAGCAGAAGGAGAAGGCGCAGAAGGCGAAGCAGCAGGCTGGGGAGGCTGTTAAGACGGAGTCGCCGGCTAGGCCGGAGAGTGGGGATGGGAGTCAGTCGAGACCTGTCACTGCGACTAGTGGTGGGGAGGCGGCGCAGCCTAATGGGAATGCCGCTGCTGGCGAGGATACCAAGATGGAGGGTACTGAGGAAGCCAAGAAGGAGGAAGCGCCGAAGCCGAAGAAACCGTGGGAGCACACCGAGTTGCTCGTCATCACGCTTCGCACTGCGTTCCCGCTGCTGTACGCTTCGATGGAAGCTATGGTTGAGCAGATTCAGCGTCATTTCAAGTGTCCTCCGGATGAAGATGCGTACCGGCTTATTGTGGCACTGTTGAACGATGCTCTGAGCTATGTGGGTCGGTCGCCTTCTTCGTTCACCGCGGAGAATAAGCTTCCGCCGCAGACGGAGGCGAACATTACTCGCTTTGCGGAGAGCATCTTGCCGCCGCATATTCGGAAGGCGTTCGAGATGGACTTTGTGACCAAGAAGCCCACCATGCTGGAGTACATTGTCAAGCTGAGGAGGTGGCGTGACAAGCTTGCTGAGCGTCTGGACCGGAGATCATCGACTTTCCATCTTGCTGAGTCGACTCACCTCAGTGGTTTCCGCTTCGTCTGGTTTGATGAAGTTGAGATTCCGGGGCAATACCTCCAGCACAAGGACAAGAATCAGGACTTTGTTAGAATCGAACGCTTCCTGCCTGTTGTCGACCTTGTACGAGGTGTGGCGGGTTGCCATCGCAGACTCAAGATTCGCGGTCACGACGGCAGTGTCCACCCATTCGCCATCCAGCATCCTGCGCCACGACACAGTCGACGAGAAGAGCGTATCTTGCAGCTGTTCCGAATCTTCAACAGCACCCTTTCTAAGAAGAAGGAGTCTCGGAGGAGAAACCTGCAGTTCCATCTGCCGGTCATGGTACCGCTTTCGCCTTCGATTCGCATGATCCAGGATGATGCTTCGTATGTCACATTGCAAGCGGTGTATGAGGACTACTGTCGACGCAATGAGCTCGACAAGGACGAGCCGATCATGTTTACCATGGAAAAGATGCGCAATAGTTCGCCGATGAAGCAGGACCAGTGGCTCAACATGCGCATCGAGTCGCTCAATTACGTGCAGGACCGCTACGTGCCCAAGGACTTGGTGCGTAACTATTTTGCCGCGACGTACCCGTCTTACGACTCGTTCTGGCTGTTCCGGAGGCAGTTCTCCTACCAGCTGGCGGCATTGACGTACATTACCTTCACGATGTACATGACTGTGCGCTACCCCAACAAGATGCACATTGCCAAGGGGAACGGAAACATCTGGGGCTCGGAACTGCTGCCATTCATGCTGGCCAACCGACCGAGCTTCCACCAGCCCGAGCCGGTGCCTTTCCGTCTCACGCCCAACCTTCAAGTCCTAATGGGCCCAATTCACACCGAAGGCATCTTCACCTGCGCGCTCATGGCCATCGCCCGCTGCCTCACCTCAGACAGCACCGTCTCCACCACGCCTCCCGCTGCAGCAGCCGGCGTCAACGGCGCAGGCCCCTCCACCGCCGTCGCCGCCCCACACGACTCCGCCCACTCCAACTCCGAGCTGGAACATCACCTCTCCATCTTTATTCGCGATGAGATCCAGTTTTGGTACACGAATTCGCACCGCGGGCAGAAGGAGGTCGATATGAGAGACCATGTCCAGAGGAACGCGGATGCGATTGTGAATAAGGCGGTCGTGTTGGCCAAGGAGCCGACGGGGAATAATTTGCCGGCGTGTCAGAGTGCGTTGGATTTGATTGCTAAGGCGACGAATCCGGAGAAGTTGAGTCAGACGGATTTGATTTGGATGCCGTGGTTGTAGGGAAGGGAGAGGTATGGAGGGGAGGGATGATGGGACGAAAGGGATTGATGTGATGCGCTTCAGCGAGGCGTTTTGAGGGAAGAAACGGAAGGGGAGAAAATTGTCGGGTCAGTTTAGCGTGGCGTTGTGGTTGTTTTGAGGGCATCGATGGTGAGCTTGTGTATTGCCAACATGGTAACATATGACCTTACCTTTGTTAACGAGTTCGTTGCGTTATGTTCATGCTCATTCCCTCGTGTCTTCACTCTCTTTCACAAGTCGATTATGTAAGCAATATCACTATTAAGCCGAGGCACCTCACATCGTTTGACAATACTTCACTACACTTTCTTCTTCCCCATCTCCCAATGGATCAAAAAGCATAGCCCGCATCCTCCTGTCACTCCGATCATGGCCCGCATGTGGCAATTCTCGCACCTCACAACCTCCCTCAAACACATTTCTCCCATCTCGCACATCAAAGTTCCCGAACAATATCACAAGCAAACACCCCCTGGCAAGCTCTACATCGGCGGCCTCCGTGCTTTCGAAACCTCACCTGATCCCATCGCCGCAGCCAAGATAACCCACATCCTCACCGTTCTCGACTTTCCCGTCACGGACTCTCCGTCATCGTTGTCAGGCTACACGCGGCTGATCATCGACGCCGAGGACAACGAACGGCAAGATCTCCTCTCCTCGTTTCCGAAAACGTGTGCATTCATCGACGAAGCGTTGCAGGAGGGAGGGAATGTCTTTGTCCATTGTGCATTGGGCGTGAGTCGGAGTGCGAGCGTGGCGACTGCGTATTTGATGTGGAAGTTTGGGGTTGGAAGAGAGGAGGCGCTGGGGTGGGTTAGGGAGGGGAGAGGAGTTGGGAGGCCGAATGAGGGGTTTTGGGAGCAGTTGGGACGGTGGGAGGAGCGGGTGAAAGACGGGAGGGAGGGTAGGGAAGGGAAGAAGGATGCGAAGTTGTGAAGGCTTGACGCTTGACGACTACAAGGATTGAGATTCGACTTCGACCGAGATGTTATGATCTGGAAAAGGGGACTGCTGTCAAATTGGCGAAGCAAAGCTTCCTGTCCGTTGACGACAAGCGAATGGAATCCCATTATGCTGTGTTGATCACCTCTTCCAAGGAACTGGACAAGATGGCTGATCGTACCTCTCAACCCGTTGGCGTGGGCTGGCGTAGCTGGATCGATTTCAGCTACACGCAAGCGCTCTGATCGTCGGACCACGCGGTGTCACGTTTGGGCGAGCCGTATGTGACTACGCTGTCAGATCTGATCAGCGACATCAGCGAGACAACGACGGGAGATCTGATGCCAAAGCGATAAGCTTGATGAAGATTTACGGAAGAACTCAGCAAGCTGATCTGCTGCGAATCTCATCGAGCTACAACGCATGGTGCTCGGTGAAATCTGGCCGCATACAATAGGCTTGATTGTCTCCAGCCGTCGACAACAGTACTCTATCATGACTCCATTCCACAGCCCAAGTACCATCTTTGGCCAAACGACCTTTACAAGAATGGTTATATCACACTGATTCTGACACAAAGAACATCCAGCTTTATCGACTCCCATTTCGGGCCGGCCGGCTTTGTCCGATTGATCAACAAACAGAAACACAAACGAACGAGAAAATGGGAACCGGCGCAAATCGAACTTCCTACATCAACCTGCACTAAGGTATTCACTCGACCAATTGTCGACTTTTCGCTCTTTTCGCTGTTTTGCGCCGTGCTCCTGGCGAGTTTTCAAGAACACAAGACACACTCCTTTGACGGACAGATCCGGATCTGAAACATTTTACCAAGACAGAAGCGGACCTCAGAGGTGAGTTGAAGTGTCACCCAGCAGCCGACTCCGCTCCACGACACAACACACTTGTACTCCCGTCACCTAGGCCCTTCAGCGCACACAATACCATTTTCCATCGAGGAACAGCGCTCAGTCTAGGCTTGCGATCATACAATACCATTCACCTGCCCATTATTGTGTCGACCCAATACACAAAACCCCATTGTCCTATTCCATTGTTCATTCACAATCAAATCGACTCGCAGAATCCCATTGTCTTGCGCACGTTACTTGTACAAGTCACGTCCTCCGTCATTCCATACTGACTCTTCTTTCTATTTAGAACGTTCGAACCCGACCTCAATACATCTTCCTCTTCCAGACCTCCAACTCACAAACCAGACCACCAGACAGAACCAGACCGCAAAACAACTCGAACGAGAACAACTGCACGAACCAAACAACCACACACACACAATCACGACATCAAAGATGCCGCTCACCAAGACCCTCTTGGCTGCGAGCCTCCTCCTGTCCGCCACCTCCGCACACATGTTCATCAACTCCCCTGAACCCATCCCGGGCACTTTCCCAAAGGACCCTCTCGAGCCTTCTGGTTCCAACTTCCCCTGCCACGGCGTTGAGCTCCCCACCACTGGCGGTCAGTCCTTTGCGGCTGGCTCCAAACAGATGCTCTCGTTTGAGCTTGCTGGAGGCGCAAACACGGCTGTCCACGGCGGCGGCTCCTGCCAACTCAGCTTGACCTACGAGACCGATCCCGCCAAGCAGAAGGACCCCAAGAACTGGCTTGTCATCTACTCCATTCTCGGTGGTTGCCCGGCTGATACGAAGGGCAATCTGGAGAAGGCAATTGCCTGCAAGCCTGGAGCGACTGATTGCGTCAACGACTTTCCCTTCACCATTCCCAAGGGTGTCAAGGATGGTCATGCAATTCTCGCATGGACGTGGTACAACACGGTAGGTAACAGGGAGCTTTACATGAACTGCGTCAACGCTCAAATCACCGGTGGCGACGGCTCAGAGATGAAAGACTTCCCGGCCATGTTCGTTGCAAACCTTGCAGCGATCGACACTTGCCCTACAACCGAGAGCATCAACGTCCAGTTCCCGAACCCTGGCAAGTATGTCACCACCATGACTGTCGGCGACCCATACCCCTTGGCGATCCCAACTGGCGAAGGCTGCGCGGCTGGCAGTGGAGGCGGAAGTGCTCCTGCTGCACCAACCTACGCCGGCGGCCCAGCTGAGTCTCAGGCCTCTCCCACCGCTGCGCCAGTTGCATCTTCCTCTCCGATGTCGATGCCCGAGCCAACCTCCGCCCCTGCGCCAACATCTGCGCCTGCACCAACATCTGCGCCTGCACCAACCTCCGCTCCAGCACCGGCTCCGCCAGCTCCTTCAGCTGCGCCACCAGCCTACACTCCACCAGCAGCAGCTCCCTACTCCAACTCATCTGGTACCCGCGCCTGCGCTGCACCCAAGATTGCATGCTCAACTGCAGGCGCCATTGTCTGCATTGACGCCATGCACTTCGGCATCTGTGACAATGGCTGCGCTGTGCCTCAAGCTGTTGCACCCGGTACGACTTGCTCGAACGGTACCATCATGCGCAGAGGGCTACTTGGCAGGAGACATGCTCACGGGCATAATGGACACTTCTGAGGGAGGAAAGGAAGACTGATCTGACCTGGAATGATCTGACGATCTACAAGTTGAAAACGGCATTTGGCGGGCGTTTGGCGTTTCTGTTCGCTTTTGAAATTGAATTTGTTTGCGCGAGGCTGGAGTGTCGAAGGCGAAAAGTGCCTCCACCCAGCCGCAACAGCGAGCGAGCATACTAGAATATGAAATCTATGACTTTTTAGCGAACTTCTTCTGTCTTGTCTACTCGTGCCTGTAAATTGCTAACGTCTCCGAATATCATGTGCTCAACTCTCGGTCTGCGCCTAGCAATGATCACCTTTCGGTCATCTTGCCCTTCTCCATTCAAAGCCACTGCTGTTGTTTTCTTTGTAGTGCTTAGACGGGATGAAGTGTAATTTTCGCTGGCATGTTGTCGGCTTATCCTTGAATGTACTAGTTCTAGCGTTCTTTCGGAATGCCTAAAGCAGTAAGCACGCCGCCTCGAAGATTCCCTCCAGACCGTCTCACAACATCTCACCATCTTTACCTATCTAGGTGTTCATGTTCACATCTTCACATCAATTCGACGAATTGATTTATCCCATCTCAGCTTCTAAACGCGACATCGCGCCAGGCAGGGTCTCTTTTCGCCGAGGCAGTTTCACTCGGGTGGAGAGGTACCAACAGGATCCTAGCGCTCAAGCACTATACTGATTTCCATCCGGTGCGAGCCCAAGACCTGCCACGATCTTCGCGTTGTCCCTGCGTCGATGCGTGCATCGTTTTCGACTGCCATCAACAAGTATACGCGACTCGAGAGAGCGGCAGTGACGACATGCATAAAATCCTGCTTCAGCTGCACGTGTGCCGCCCTGGTACTGACTCGGTCTCGAATCTGGACTTCTGATGAGAGAATGCCGAGCCAGATGAGGGGCCGTGAAAGCTATCGAGCCCCAAATGGGTCGAGACGCTCTCCCTCGAACAGACGTCGCAGGCCTAAGACAACGTCGCTTGGCTTCCTTCTATGCTGGAGGTCAGTGAGTGATCAACATTGCCGATGACAAGCTGTTGTCGCAATAGCCAGCCTTCGCGGCACCACGGGTGCCGCCAACGTCACATGTTGGCGCCTGAGTAGCGGAACTGCCCTGAAACTGGAGCGCACCCCGATTGCGTTCGTCGGCGGTCGTCGCAGGGCAATAACAATCGGGCCACCGCAACTCATCAGCAGCGCCACTACTCGTACATGACATCGCACACAGTCTGCGCGGTCACGGGCGCGGCGTATAAACGTCGGCCGATTCCCGTACATGCCCGGGTAAGGTATAAACACGAATCCAAGCATTTTCTTCTTGTCTACCGAACGGCCCGACCTACTTCTTCCTTGCTTCGCTGCTTTATCAAAGGGTTTCTTGATCGCCGACAATTCTCTGGACATTTTCTACTACTTTGTGAGAAGAACATCTCGAACCTCGAGAACAGCTGGCCCACAGTCGGACGAGCTGCGAAAAAGACGAAGCGACATCCCAACTCAAGTCAGGCAGTCGACATGACAGCATCTGGAAGATCCTCCCTCGAGATTGGACCCTTTGCATGCTCCACTTGTGAACAACAATTCTCTGCCAGGACAAGGTTGACCCGGCATGTGAGGGCGGTACATCGCGCCGTCGAGCAACTGATGTGTCCTGCTCACAACTGCGGGCAATACTTCGCCCGCAAGGACATCCTTGACCGCCACACACAAACCGAGCACAGCGTCGACGAGAACACATCCTGCAACAGGTGTGGCAAGAACGTGCGGAAGCGGACCCTACCAGCTCATTGGGCCAGCGATCGTTGCAGAAGAGCGGAGTTCTTTAGCGGTGCCGTGAACGCTATCGAAACGCCTCCCACGGGTACGACAGAGCGATCAAGACATCACAAGTCTTTCAGCATGCCATTTGCGACTTACACGCAAGCCGCCGAAGCGAGTCCTACGACTGGTTCCATTCCAATCCTGCTGCCGCTCGATCTGAGCGTTCCTAAGATACATATCAGAACCGCTTCCGCCGACCGCACTGTCCGGATACGACCATCGAAGAGAGAAAGCATGATCATCAATGGAGAGCTGTGGGTTCGAGCAAGCGCCGGTGGTGTGATAGCGGTGGATGAGGTGGCTTGAGACGATATCCAGAGTTACACAGCCGATCGCTCGGACCTATGCCAGGTGTCGACTGCAATGAGGGAGCATGTCTCGTCTGGTCTCTGATGAGCTTGAAGGAGTCAAGATGTCTCCAGGACGTGTTCTTGCACAATGAGGCTACGACACCATCACCGCCGAACCAGAGTTCTTCAATCAAAGACGGAGTCCGCCCAATACAACAACGATTATCTCTTCAGGCCGGCAAACCTATGTTGCCAGATGCGAAGCTTTTCGTCGAGCTGGGGGCTCGAAAAAATGGGCCCTCCGTCGCTCGGCCACGAACTTATCCGACATCATCAGGTGCTCCATTGAGAGAACAGCTGAAAGCATGCATGGAATGCATTTGGCGCTATCCCATGTGTCTCTTCTGCCACCGTCGATGCAATGAGAATGGTCCAGGAGTGAGCTTGAGAGAAGTCTTGACCGATCGCAGATTCAAAATAATGTATTAGTATCAATTCCAAGACGTTGATCGATATATCTCGGCGCTGAGGATCCTACCACGTATTGATGTTGGCTTATGCCTGAGGCATGATATACTTAGTCATGGCTTCAAGTGCTTCTCCACTGCGTTTCTTCCTTACTGATCAGACAACCAAACAGTCACATATTAGGCCACACATTCAGTCCTTTTACGAAACCTCACAACGACTTCGGATCTGAAATGCCGAGCACTTCCAGAAGCACGGATGACCATAGACAGGACGGAACCTCGCCCGCTCAGCTTCACTCGTGGAGGTGTACTAAAAGCCGTAGCTTCGGGCCTCTGTAGGTACGATTGAAACTCTGGCCACTGAAGATGCACATCTGGACAGACGCAGGGAGTCTGGCCGCCGCTCAACAAGTAATCAAATTTCCTTGCATGGGAGATTTCCCCTCATCATGCAACCCCAAGCGGTTCGATAAGGCTGGATCGACGCCACGAATCCCTCGTCAGCCGCACGCGGAGTCGTACTGACTCAGGTCCCAATCTGAAGGGCAGCTGGAGAACATGTCCCGATGTCCATTGAATGGCATGAGTCTGAGTGCAACGCATACCATGCATCACACGCAAGCCCGCTCGTCCGAATACTCTTCTTAGAGAGACTTGCTTGCTTGATCGCGAGGTCATCTGGTCGAGAACGAGGCCGATCATCTCCCACGCCTTCAGCCGCACGATGTACAACGGGACGGGTACCGCCAACGCCAGGTCTAGCCTGTGGCTCCATGCAGCGGCCTACTCCGTCTGTGTGCAAAGACAGATTCTCATTGCCTGGATCTTGGGCTGCAACTCCTGGCCGTGGTCAGCTCAGTTCGAGACCGAGTACGGCCTATGGCCTTCCGGCGTATGTGGGACAGCTTGGGCGGTACCGCCAACGCCACATCGGCCCCAGAAGTGAAGTACCCTGCAATTGTCATTGCCTCGTGCACGGTCAGGGTTCCCGAGCGCTGCATATGAGCTCCGCCAATCCCCATGTATGATCAGCTGAGGTGTCCATTACCAGTTCCCTCCTCTTCGCTCATCTAATACCAGACCTGATCTACCTTTCCCTCACGCAGCGCTCCACAGATTTCATCGCGGACGCCGTCAACGCTTTGAACAGGACGCTCTGTCAAGGTCACATCGAGCTCTGACAGTATCTACTCTCTGATCCGGATCAACACGAGCGGCGGAGGAGACCACGCTGAATTGACCTCACCCAACTAGACAGTCATTATGGCTGCGCCTCTCACCGCCGGCCCATTTGAGTGCTCGATCTGCCAACATGGGTCTCCTCTCAAGAAAATGTTGATCCGGCATGAGAGGGCGGTGCATCGGATCGAGAAAATTCCTTTTCCGTTGCTTGGCTGCAACGCACGCTGTAAGCGGAAGGATATTCTGGATCGTCATATACGGACATAGCACACTGTGGACCAGAAGGCGTTCTGCATCAGATGTAACAAGAGAGTGCGAATGCGATCGCTACCTGCTCATTGGGCCAGCGATGCTTGTAGAAAAGGAGGCAGTAAAGTCGACAACGCCATTCCTACTCAGACTTTCGCTTCGATTTTCGAGCTGGAACAATCAGCGCTCCAGTATGCCTACATTTGTCCAGCAGCAATCCACAGACTCTGGTCATGGAAGCGAACAGCATGTTCTATCAGAGCATCATCTCGGAGCTTCCGAGGTCACTGAGCTACAGTTCAATGTCGGCAGCACCTACATACTCAATGCTTCTGCCAGCGAACGGATCACAAGCGACCGAGCACATTCGTTCCGACCTATCGGTCTCTATTGGTCCTTTCGGATTCAACGAGATATCGGCCGAGCATAGTTCGGGAGGCATCAATACATGCCGCGGACCATTCATAATCAAACAACCACACTATGTATTGGACATACTCGACGACATGTTTCCGGGCGATCTCATTGCTCAAGGTGGTTCAGCAGTCTTCTCGAGACGGAGGCGAGCGGGACACATGCCGACACCGGACTATCTTCCGGCCATTGCTGATCCAGTATTGCTGAGCGCATGGTTGTTTGTCAAACTTAGGCCATGGGGCCCGAACCACTGCTGGGCGGATGATCGGTGGCTTGTCACTCCGCCACGAACGTTTGATCGTCCTTCGGTCGAGGTCCTGGAACTTCGAGGAGTGGTCTACAGAACGCTTTTGAACGCTTGTACATCCGGCAACATCACACGAGACCCATACTACCCTGATGCTTTGAATATGATGAGCTTGTTTGTCCGTCAGACCGACGGTTTCAAATCGGCCTTGGTCCACTGCGAGTTCCTGAACTGGCTTTCGTATCAACAGATCAAAATCGGCGGCTTGGCTAGGGACACATACAGAACTACTATTGCGATCGATGCATTTCGCACCGTCTTGGGCCGATATGTCAAGGGAGAGTACGTCGATCCGCTGCAGCGCATGTTCACAATGGCCCTACAAGCCATGCGCAACGGCGTGATCGATCTTATCGACGGACCTTTCGAGCACATCAAGGAGCCCGTGTGGCGACGAACGCTGCATCTGAATGCAGCTGGATGGTACAGTCGGTACAGGGACAATCTACTGGCGATCACGAATGTCGCAAAATCAATACCATACAACATCGAGAGAGTAACAGAAGTCTATTGACGGAACTCGGAGCTGGTCGGACGGTGGACAACAGTTGCGATTATGCTGATGCTGCAAAGTGCAGGCCACCATATGGAAGCAGCTGCAAAGCACTCCGAGTCACTCGTCTGGCTCGCCTGCCAGCGACTTCACACCGCGAGGGGCACCCGAGAAGCATACAAAAGTGCAATCGCGGTGGAAGCTTTCCTCGATGTGCTGAGTCGTCGGCGTGGCGGCCTGAATTTGTTGCACCGCTGAACTGCACATAGAGAAAGATGCAAGGTGTCATCCGCAAGGCTGTCATCGACATTATTCATGCACCACCCGACGACCCCGACACGGAGACGCCATGGCGACATTCGCTCAGGCTGCCCGCTGGCGGGTGGGTACCTAAACTACAAGGAGGAGCTGCTGCATGTCAAGGATCTGGCCGAGTCGGTACCGTGTGACATTGTGAAGAGATCAAGGTTGCTTCAACCGGGAAATTGGTCATCGGATTCTTGATACTACAAATCATGCATCGACACGAAGCGCCGTGATGCTGCGTGTAGTAGCCACGCTTTGATCTGCAGGTCTCCATCGCCGTCTTTCACGCCGCTTGCGAGTTGCATCTGCAGGCAACAAACCTCATGTTATGGCGCCATGGTCCCTTGAATGGCACATTCGTTCCGTCGGACAGGCACTCATGCCGATCTGGGCCGTTGGTTGGGTTCTGAGCTTCCAATCCTTGCAGCACACCATGCAGACCGAATCTCGGTACCGTTCGGTCCTCGACGACTTCACTGTCCTCTTTTCTTTGTTGGGCGTAGTGATGGCTTTGATTGGACTGCATATCATGTTGGTGTAGTGGTGCTTACAGAAGGTGAAAGCTACGATACCTGGAATTTTCACTCGTTGCTGAGGCGGCTACATCTTGTCTGGAAAGAGGTCAAAGTGGTTCTACCGGCCTCTGAGCAAGCTATTGCACTGAAGGTGTAGGATGTTGACCCTGCTCTGTCTGTAAAGGTGAACCTTCGCCCCCATTGCTGACAGCACAGACCACATGTGAAGCGGTTTACAGGTGGTCCGTGTTGTCGTTATTGTTGGAGCGCTAACAATAGAATCTTCACATCCATCTGGATTCTGGACGCTGCGAAGTTGCAAGGTTGCTTTGAGGTCCAGTTGAACTGACGCTGTCATATAGCATCCGCATGTCCTATTTTGGAAAGCCGAGCTCGTCTCTCTGAGCTGTCTTTTAGGGAATCTAGCTGACTATTCTGACACGAATCTGGTCGTTCGAGAACTCGAGTTCAGCTGGCATTCAATTCAGCACAAGGACTATCCACGAGCTTGTGTTCACGAAATGCGACGTTGGATAATAAGCATAAGCCGTCATTTGGCCTTGATTCCAGCCGATGGAAATTTGTCGTATGACACCTTATTAGTGTCCATACACTTTTCTACAACCTCACATATCCTCTGCTGCAGCCTGCAGTCGTGAAGACAACTAGTAAGGATGCCGGCAGCTTGTAAAATCCCTTTGGAAGACCACGATGAACCATCTGAATAACTTGTTCCCTCTGCTACCTCTAGATTGATCCTTTATCGCCCGCCGCAGGATGCAGTCTCCGATTATGACAAAGCAAGTCACCTTGGAGTCTACAAGCAGCCCAAGCCTTTTACGCTGCAGCAGTGAAGAATCTCGTCGATGAGCCGATCTTCGATCATCGTCCCTTGCAGATTAGCCCCTGGTCGAGCTATTCGATCAGACACTTGGCATCGACACCTCCTGCAGACCCGACGTTCACCCTGAGTCCTGAGCGACGAACCCTTCGGTATTTGAGGTTTGCAGGGAGTCGACATAGACAACGCAATATGCGTGTAGGTCGCTCAACAGAAAAGCTCGGTTGAGAGCATGACATATCTCACAGTTCTTCCCCATTCATTGACGGCCAAGATCGTGGTTCTCGGAAGTAGTTACCTATCGCTGATTGCCGACCACTCGGAACACCCATCGGAATCGGAATCGTTCAATTTGCCAGCCGATCGATCCAATCATGACCACGCAGGGAACCCTGGACAAGGCCACCCAAGCATTCGTCCAGAAATTACACACCGTCTGGGCTCAGCAAGCACCACCCTCAGCCTACGTCAAGCTTCGCGATAGTCTACTATCACAGCGCGACCAGGTTGATACTCGCATCGTTACTCTGTGCTCCGTGGCCAAGATTGCTTGCCCAGCGGGCCTCGAATGCAATGTCAAATGGCGGGAACTGCTGTCTCTTGCCACGGAAATCGAGGAAAAGAAGGGCAAACGAAGCAAGGGGACGAACCGACTGCGATCCCTCGCGTTCGTGGCGACTCTCTGGTCCCCTGAGGTCGTCTTCCACTATGGCTGGGACAAAGTCGGTCAGGTGCAGATGAGCGCAATTCGCGTCTGTGCCACACGTTATCCTCGCTTCAAGGAGGACTTGTGTCCGCGCCTGAACTGCGTGCTCCTACAGCGGCACTGCGAGGCCATTACCAAGGGTCGGCTGAGGACTCTTGATCAAGCTACTCTGCAGCTGCGCGATCTCAGCGCTCAACTACTAGCAGCAACAACCCCCGACGACAATGCTCTTCACCAATGGGTGACGAACATGGACGGCAGTGTCGCCGTGGACGACATCGGCACCCTTTTGAACGAAGTCAGGCCAGACCATTATCACATGTACTTGTTACAGACAGATCGATATGGTCTTCTGACCGCGCGAGCAAACAACTCCACATCGGCGGTCCGCCAACATGCTTCCCTCTCTGACGACTGCACTCCGATCACCCGGACAGACGAGGACTTGGGCGACATGCTTGATCGAGTGCAGCAAAGCAGCTCGGGAAGCCGCCACTCGTCCAGCGACGCCATGTCCAGTCGCCCAAGTACAAGCACTCCCAGCGGTCTTACCCCCGATGATACGCCAGTCCCGACCGTCGACCACTTTCGCGAGTCGTTTTTCGGGTGCGATATGGACTCGCCATCTGATTCGTCTTCGCCCTACGACAGTCACTCGCCCACCGACAACAACAGCTCCGCCGAGCCTACCAATAACAGCCCTGCGAGCTTAGCTTTGCCGACCTCCACTGAATACTCCGCGCTGCTTGACAATGGAGCCGGGACTGAGCGAGAGCCTGGAGCCATCTCTCCAGACGGTAGCCAAGGCATGGCGAGGCATTCAGGAAACCCACGAACGGACCGCATTGGTTTAGGACGGGAAGAATTCAGCGACGTGGCCATGGGCAACGCGGAAATTGTGCACGACCGGTCCAATTCCGATGATAGTCCTACCCAACCTCTGTACCCCATGCAGACCCAGTCTCTGTTCTCTCAATCTGAGGTCCAGGATATCGTCATGATGGAGGACCTTCTGCACCACCCCGGAACCACGGCAACGCCGCTCTGCGATGTTCCCGATGGACAACAGGAACTTCCGGGTGTGCTGGCTGAACCGCCCGCACAACCCTCTTCTTGGCTGAAGTCGGACGCTCGCCATGCTAGCATTTTCACTCAACGAGGAAGTGAGCTATCTTACGGTCGAGCTCAATCAGAATACCAAGCTGATGTGTTGCACTTTACTTCGGAGGAATTCATCACAGCCGCCCAAGACGGCCGCATTTTTCGCAAACCACTTGTGATAAAGGAGCGATTTTCTGATTCCAACATACACACTGCCGAGACGTTGGCCCTACAGTTACAGGAAAGATCTCCCAGACTGCCAACCCTCCATGCAAAACAGTTCGACAAGGTACAATCAGCACCGGTCAGCCTTGACAAGATCGCCGAAGGTTTGCGGACCGGAAAACACTGGGACGATGTGGCCGGACAATCTTACAACGGTGCAGCCATGCTCAAATTTCGAAACATTACCAAGTGCCAGCGACCACTTCTTTCAATGCTGCCTCGGTTTCGTCTACTCGACTGCCTGATCGAAAGAGTGCAAGGATCCGTGCTTCAGGCGGATCGTAGAAGTAATTGCTCGGGACCGGCGAGCATAGACGACTGCGTAAGCTTCAATGTTTGCAGTCTCGGGGGCGCATGTTCGGATACATGCCTTAACAGCGTAAGCGGAACCTGGCTCCGAGTCCTAGATGGTACTGCAGTTTGGATGTTCGTCCCAGAGGATGAAATGGCCATGGAGTGGTCGACATTTAGAGACGGAAACGACTGGATGCCCGACGGTAGGCAAAGGTTGGTGTTCCTTCAACAAGACGACGTGCTTCTGCTTCCACCTGGGGTGAAAATTGTGCAGGCGATGTATTCTTCGACGACCACTGTGTTGGAAGGTGGGCTATTTTGGGACAAACTGAGCGTCATGCAGACACTGCGGTGTATCAGCTGGGAGCTCGAGAATCTCCCAAGCACGCAGAGCCAGGACGCCATTTCCGACCATCTCCCTCGAATCGTCGAGGAACTCGTGGCTCTGGTGACTGAGCAGCCGGATCATTTCCGTGGTGGGCAATCGTCCCAAGCAGAATTTCTTGACCAGTTGGAGCATCACGCTCAACACATCAGGTCTATGGCATGTCGCTGTGGTGTATTGGACTGCGAGGACTCAGGAGACTGCCCATGTGGCCAAGCAGGACGTTCTTGTGCGGCTTGGTGCATAGGTCACTCGATTCCGTCCGAATCCAATCGCACCAGGCGCCACGACATCAATTAGGAGTTGTTGGCGATATTCAGCATATTTGAAACATTGAAACACTGCCACTGATGTCGTCCGTTGACCTTGTCTCACAAAGTATGCGGCACAGACAGCGTGACATAGCTGATGGCTGACTGCCTATAGTGTGAACGACACTCGCTGACTGCATACCTTGCTTTCTACCTCACAGCGATAAAGAGAAGCTCCACGTGAAGCGAAGAAGTCGAAACATTGTCCAAGCGGCCCGCTAGGCGGACTGCAATCCCACCGAATGCACATACATCAAGGCCCTGGTTTCTCAAGCCAACACGGCAATCCCTTCGGCTATTTCTTTCGCGTGGGTTCTTAATCAGGCTTACATGCCAGCAGTCCGCTGACAGTAGCGATAGTCCTTACGAGCTAGTATCACGCAACACCAACGGCTCTTGTACGACCTTGGCCCACGCTCCTGATACCACAGTCTTCATACATCTCTCTGTTTTGACAGAACAAACCTTCTCGCTTTCACTTCGAAACCTGCACCTTACGCTACCGCCATCATGACTGCCCTCACAATGGACACTGCAGAGCAATACGCTCTTATCACTCGGCGCCTCGCGGAACTCAATGTCGCATCATGCGAAAGACTGAGGCAGCTTCTCTCAGAGGGCAAGTCACCCAGCTTTCTCTGGTGTAAGTCAAGTCGTCCAACCACATGTCTGGCGAAGCAGGCCGCTGACCAGTTTAGCCACTGCTCCAACCGGCAAACGTACAGTTCACAAAACTGCTGCGTAGCTTATACCTGCTGATTCAATCCCGCAGCTCACATTGGTTACTTCATTCCCTTGATCAAATTCGCCGACTTTGTGCGTGCTGGCGGCGAGGTGAGTCCGCTCGATCTGAGTTGAGCAGCATTGTGGTCTGAGTAACATTTGCCAGGTTGTGCTCGAAGTCGTCGACTCGTACGCCTTCCTTGTCAACTACAAGTATCCTTGGGATCAGGTCCGCCACCGGACGATCTATTACCGATTACTTGTCACCGCCGTGCTGAACGCGATCGGCGTCCCGATGTCGAAAGTGACAATGGTCGACCAGTCCTCGTACCAGGGAAACCCAAAGTACTTGCTCGACTTCTGGAAAATGTGCACGCTGTGCTCACAGCAGGATCTGAGGAGTACCGGTCAAGAAGTAGGTGCGGCCACGATGATGAGTCCGATGCTCACTCCGATGATACAAGAGCTCGCGCTGGAGCATCTTGGAGCAGACGTAGAGCTCGGAGGAACCGATCAAGTATGTATCTTTGAATTGGTGTGATTGCCTTACATGTTACTGGACTGCAAGCTGACCCAACGAGCAGCGAGGGACCTTCGACCTTGGACAACGATGCCTACCGCAGCTTGGCTTTAGTCCGCGGGCGCATTTCATGAACACCTTGCTTCCCAGCCTTACAGGAGGCAAGATGTCTTCATCGCATCCAGCACATACCAAGATCATGTTTCTCGACAATCCGCAGGAGGTCCGGGCCAAAATTGCAAGCGCCTCCTGCCCGGCGAGATCTACTCAGGACAACGGCGTGCTCCCGATCGCAGAGCACATTATCTTCCCCATAAGCGAGATCTGGGCGTACAACTCCGGAAGGGCATTTGAGGGTGTCCGGCCGCGGCATTCCTACCATCGCCGGGCTTTTGTTGCCGATGGTGCTCCAGCTGGGACATTGTTCAGCATCAAAACAAGTGAAGCCTCGAATTCTCAAGCCGACTACCGCAACTTCTCTGCCTACCAATACTTGGAGCGAGACTACGTGGCAGGCGCAGTCCAGCCAGAGCACCTGAAGGAGGCAGTCGCAAAGGCCCTCAACATACTGCTGGAAGAAATATGGTCAGACTACGAGCAAAGCGAGGACTGGGTCTCGTCTGATTGGATTGGCTACCCTGAAGACTGTTCCGGTCCTCAAGATAGGCGATGATGTAGTATTTTCACGTTGGCTTTCGACTATTTAAGCTGGTCGAGTCGTCTCTCAATAGGATAAACGGTGGATTCATCACCCCCAATGAAATTTATTACTTCGAGCTTCACTCGCGCCTTGGTGTTGTGATTCCACATACACGAAGTCTAGCTGAAACCCATGAAGGCTCCCCGGCTGCAAGACTCGACTCCCTGTCAGGCGGCCAGCGGACAGGGTGAACGCCAAGCGCGTGAAGTAAATACAGCTTCTTTCCATCCGCTCTCAGCCAGAGCAAAGAGCACAACCTCCAAAGTGACTCTTCGCTGGTTGAGTGTCAGCGTCTGACGTCGATCGTGGTTCGCACAGGACCGCATCTTACCGATCGATCTGCTCACCATTTCTCAGTATGTCCAGCGACATGACTAGCTGGTTCAAGCTCACCATTGGAGGCAAAGATGGTGGGTAGTCTTCTTTTGGATCGCATTTCTGGAAGCTGATTGTCAAAAGCGTACTTCGATGGATCCTGGCAACTCAACAACACGAAACCCGAGGCTGCCATGCTCCAACATCGAACGCTAGATCTCGCAATCAATCTCTCGTCCTTGTGTAGCTCCGACGAGGCTACGAGCGACGATACAAACCTATTCAGCAAGGCCCAGCCGATTGTGCTCTCGTTCGTGTCGGACAATCACGCATCCATTTTCATAGCTGAGCTTGTCCGGCCATCACTACTCGCACGATCACAGATTTTCATGAAGTTCATTCTCCCAGCAAAGGCTGGATATTGCAGCCGATCAGACTTTCTGGAGCGACGCCTGGAGGGCTACGATACTTTGAGAGTTGAGAGCTTCGTTGAGCCAAGACAGGAGATTGCATGCCCCAACTATGAGGTCCAAGACGGTGCAACTGCCCTGTATGTACATGAGCTTCTGACTCACGCTGTTGGAGCTGTTCAAGTCGACGACATGCAAGGTCTGGTCGATCTGGAAGTTGCACTGACTGACAGACTTGCATTCCCATGGATCTCTCCTGATCCCATCCCGGAAAAGCGGATCGCCTGGATCAAAGGATATGAGACCTTTGACAGTGGCAGACGCATTTGGGAAGCTGCCAGATCGCTTGGTGTCAAAGTAGTCATCCTCGACTATGAAGGCAGCTGGGCCCAGAAAGATGGCGAGCGTTGGAATCATCTTCGAGAAGCATTCATCCCGATTAGCATCGATGGTGATGACGGATTCGTGGACCGCATCGTAGCAGCAGTACGCGCCTACGACAAGCCCATCGACAACGTGGTAACCTGCTACAATCCTGGTCTGGTCCCGGCCGCGCGGGCCCGCAAGATTCTTGGATTTCATACGACGCCGGAAGAAGCCTTCGGAATCGCCGGAGACAAGTCCAAGACACGAGCCTTGGAGCCAGATGATGGAGAGTCATTCAAGCTTCGCAGCATTGAAGAGCTGTATGCTCGACTGGCGTCTGTATCGAGGCCGCCAATAGCATATCCCGTCATGGTCAAGCCGTGTATGGGTTGGGGCAGCGAATGCGTCTCAAAGGCACACAACCAGGAGCAACTGGTGCAAGCTGTCAAGCAAGTCCTGAACCGGAAATTCCCTGGACCTCAGTTGTGTACCGATGCACTGGTCGAGCCATATATTGATGGTCCCGAGATAGATGCGAATTTCGTTCTCATCAATGGAGAGGCGGTCTTCTTCGAAATGGCAGATGATTTTCCAAAGCCCGGCGACAATACTGAAGATGCATCTTTTGTGGAGACTTCCATGGTTCTCCCAACTGCGCTTCCTCCGAGCGAGATTCAGATTGCCAAAGACGCAGTCCACCAGAGTCTTCTGAGACAAGGCTTCACCACCGGTGTTTTCCACTGCGAGGGTCGCATTCGGTATTCGTCCAGAGCATACGATACATGTGGAGGTCTCGTCGATCTGCGTACGAATACCAGAAGCCATGGCATCAAGGAACCTTCATTCTACCTACACGAGATCAATGCTCGGCCGGGAGGATATTTCGTGAGCAGCGCTACATTTCTGACCTATGGCGTGGACTACTATGCATGCCACATCCTCGCGGGCCTGAACGACCTTGAGCGTTGTCGTGCATTGAGCATTCCCTTCTCCACGGGAGCACAGTGGTGGATGGAAGTGATTCTCATCCCACAGGACCGTGCGGGCGTGATGAAGACACCGGATGCGGGCAAAGAAATGTTGGAAAATCATGCTGATCTGCGAATGGCCGTCGTCGACTACAAGACTCACAAGAAAGCGGGAGATCAGCTATGCGGTCCAGAAGCCGCACTTTTCACGTACTTGGCTTACTTCTCCGTGGTGAGCAAGAAGAGTAGAGAAGAATGCTTGAGGCTGGCGGAAAAGGTCAGACGGAGTTTCAAGTACGAGATCTTCTAGTTCATCTTGCGTAAAGAATTGGCATTGAAATGATACGCTTTGTTGCGAGTACATGCTGTCCGTCTGAACGAGAATTGGACTGTCAATTCATGATGATGGTAGACCTGAAGCCGCAGACATACACTTCAATGGCGGAATGAACACTGGATTTTCGAATCCCGCCGTTTGAATGGAATCGTTCTGTATTACACTCGATATAGATTGACACTAACTACATTTTCAGTGGATTACCCGTCCCATTTTCCAGAAACAATTTGGTGTATCCCGATCGGCCATTGGTCGTTCCAATATCTTCATGGACTGGCATACTTGTGACTTGGACGGAGGAAGTGAGACAAGTAGAGGCGCTCGCCCGCTCCGTCTGCGACTTGCGTAACACGGTGCCTCGGGGAGTGCAGCACACCGTGTGAGAACCTGCTGAGGGCGTCGGCGACATTGACAACGCAACAGCCATCCTGAGGAGGGACGAAGGCCCATTCCTTTGTGCGAGGAAGGTACGTTTGGAGGCCCAGTCTTTCACAGAAGATGATGGTGAAGGTGCCGCCATCTGTGTGCGTGTTGTCGGCTACATCCGCGATGCGAGCCAGCGTCGGTTCACTGACGAACTTCAATCCAGACTCGCTGGTATCCGCCTTGTGGTGATATTGGTCCAAGGACTCGCTTTCCTGCAAGCCTAACGATGCAGATAACGACGCCAGCATCCACCGGCAGGCTTGATCTAGAGACTCCATGAAGCTGCCAATTGTTTCGCGCTCGGCCTGTAGCACCGGAGGGAAAGGGGGTGCTCCAGCTCGGTATTCGTCAATCGACAGCTAGAGAACGGATCGTCAGTGACTTGCAGAGTGAGACAGCGATCCCGCGCATTACCTCCAAGTCTTCGTCAGACGGACAAGACGTAAAACTAGTGCCCTGTCAATTTATGCTCTCGTTCTCAAAGCTGTGGAAACATACCCTCTGTCGGTACCGTTGTTCGCCTGTCGTCGGTCTTGCTCTTTCACAGCCGGAGACTGTGCGAAGTACTGTTGTCCAGCCTTGTAGATCACGGGTAGAGCGTCCAGAACGGTCTGCTGCGCAGGAGTATCTCTCAAGTCCAACTGGAAGAATCCATCTGTGCTGGCTGCCTTGAAGAGCTCTACGGCCGCATCCTGAGATCCAAGCATCAAGTCGCGATAGCTGACAGTAGGAAGGTCGATCACAGTCGACTCAGTGCTCTTGTGATCATCTGCCATGGCGACGCTGAGGATCTGATTTTGAATACGGCGAATAGTCTCGGCCAGCTTACTTTCTCCACCGAGTTGGCTGAGACTGCAGGAAAGGAATCGACTGAAGGCGCAAGAATGATACCGCAGTCGGCTGAAGACGTAGAACTGATATTGTAGTTGGCCGAAGATGTAGGAATGGATACACACCTACTGACGCTTACCAGGATTGTGACACACACAACCGGGGGGGCTACCCTCCCGGATGCACCTGCAGAGACCTGGGACCAGATACCACACTGCCTGCCACTTGCAGTCCATTCAGGTTCCCAGATGTGCGTGACTGATTAGTTTTTTCAGAGGCAAAAAGGTGAGGTGCATCTCGGAAGACGGGAGTATACAGCGTCATGACTAAGCACTTTGCGCCTCAGGCACCAAGCGGCCTTCACTTCGACCACCAAAGACCTCTGGCAGGGCGTTCGCTCGGCCCAGATTGGGAGCGCATGTGCGGCACACTGTGCTGTCCACCCGACTCGTATTACTCTTCATCCGAAGATTGACCTGAGATTGCAAGCGAACGATGTTCCTGGGTTGTTAGCACGGGAAGCTGACGCAATAGTTCTATCCCAGCACGCAAAAGGTCCTGGTGAGCATGAGGTGGAGTAGTCCAGACGCTCTCGTACTGTGCATCTTGGTGTCTCAGACTATGAGCTTCGGGCCACTCGTGGCAATCCAATTCCTTCATGCATTTGCACTGACCTGTGCTTTGCTACGCTTCACTGGAGACCTGTGATCGTTCTGCCGGACTCGATTCTCTTGACCTGCTCGTTGATAAACAAGATTTAATCTTACACAAGGAACCAATACACCGATGCAGCGACCAAGGCGTAACAGGCAAGCCCTTTTGAAATGACACCCACCGATCAGCCGAAAGATGCCTTTGTCCTTGAGACACCGGTCTTGCAACAAGCTCAAGCCCCTCCCGAGAAGTCCAACCTCCACAAGAATGACCTCAGCGATGCCACCAGCGAAGAACTTCGGACTCTGAGGCATGTGGCTGATCGGCTGCCACGCAAAGTCTGGATTGCTTTGGCGGCAGGCGGTGCAGAACGCTTTACTTTCTACGTCGTCTCCACACCATGGCGTGAGTTCTTCGAGAACGGATCAGATGATACGTCTTGACACATCTCAGAGAATTACATGCAAAACGCACCAGGCGACAGTGCCACTCCTGGGGCGCTTGGGCTGGGACAGTCACGGGCAACAACGATCTTCAATGCCTATTACATGTTTTCATTTTTGACTCCGATCTTCTTTGCAGTCCTATCGGATGCACGGCTGGGGAGGTTCAAAGTGCTCTGCATCAGTCTGAGGTACCCAGAGACTGGCGTTTTGGAGACTTGAGGGTCCATATGCTGACTTCAACTAGTTTGTACTTGTGCGGCACATTAGTGCAGTTTGTGACTTCCCTGCCTTCCCTCTTTGATCACGATGCTGGAGTTGCGGGACTCACGATCTGTCTGCTGTTCATTGGTATGGGCGTCGGAGGAACGAAAGCGACATTCACGCCTTTCATTGGTATGGCATGGTCGGTTTAGTCAAGCGGAGATGCGCTGACCATGATACGCTTGTGACCAGGAGACCAATACCCGGTCAAACCACCACAAGTCAAGACGCTACCATCCAAGGAGCGAGTGATCATTGACAGAACCTTGACCTTGCAGTACATATACAACGTCTATTATTGGTGATTCATATCTGTCATCTTTTCTAGAATGGCAGCTGACGGTAATAGGATCACAAACGTTGCAGCAGTCTCCCTCATTGCGGCAACCTACCTCGAGAAAGCGTACGGTTTCTGGTCAGCGAACCTTCTTGCATTTTGCTCATCCTGGGTGGGTCTTGTTTGCCTTCTTATATCCAGCAAAGAATTCGGTATGTTACCCGAAGAACGTTCCAATACTTGTCTGACTCGCGCAGAGAAGCTGCCAGCTCAAGGTGGTGTCTTGCTCAAGGCTGGTAAGCTCTTGGGATGCGCTATCCGAGGTGGGTTCAGCCTCCGTGCTGTACAGCCCGAGCATCAGCTGCAGATACATGGACGAATCGTCCCATGGACTAACGAGTTCGTCTTGGAAATTCGAAGTGGACTACGTGCATGCGAAATCATGTATGAAGCCCAGTCTTTCGCTCTATGAAGCACAAACAATCGTCAGGCTGATGAAGAGTGAACAGGCTTTGGTTCATCCTATTCCAGACCGGCATGAATCAAATGAACAGCAATCTGGTCTCGCAGGCGGGGCAGATGAAGCTTGGAGGCTTTCCGAACGACGGCATCCAGGTCTTGAACCCAATCGCCTGCGTACTCCTTGGACCGTTGATTCAGAAATTCTTGTACCCTGGACTGGCCAGATTACGCATACCATTCGGACCCGTGATGCGCATAGCCGCAGCTTTCATGATGATGGCGGCGACTTTTGCCTATGCTGCTGGTGTGCAAAAGATGATCTACGACTCGGGCCCTTGCTACGATGCACCTGTCAAGTGTCCCGCGGCGTCAAGACCTGGTCAGCAGCCTTTGCCGAACGACATCACTGTGTGGACGCAAACTCCACTGTATGCGTTGCTCGCTTTGGCGGAGATCTTCGGCTTCGTCACGCTCAGCGAGTACACATACAGTATGGCACCTAGAGATATGCGCACCGTGATGCAGTCACTGCGACTACTGAGCGCTGGCGTTGGGAGTGCCATTGGTATAGCTCTTGGTCCAGTCTCTCACGATCCGAATATGATCTGGCTATATGCTAGCCTGGCTGTTTGCCTGGGAGCCATGTCTCCGATACTCTGGGCGGTCGTAGGCCATCGCGATAAAGAGGACAAAGACGTCGATACACTTCTCTTGGAACAACGTCAACAAGAAGGTCGCACACAATGAATTGTTCGGAGCAAGCGGTGATGAGCGTAAGGCTAGGAGTTTGTCGTATGGGTAATGTAAATCGGCGAATCTTCTTCCTCTTTCCCCCACACTTCTCTTGTTGTGCACTCATAACGTCTCCTTCGCAATTGAGCTCACGGTGCTTCACATCAGGATCCGACTGGATAGACGCCAAAGATCCGGACGAGCAGTACAGTGCAACGATTCAAGCGAGTCTTGCTAGATACAGTTACGAGAAATAAATAGCCAGAAGCTCATCATCATCACCGCAATAGGTTTCGAATCGCCACCAAGTCCATCTTCTGCTTCCCAGATGCGTCGAAATTGTCACCCTGCATCCACGCCTCGAGAGCCTCCTTCACCTTGCTCCATTCACAGTCGATGATAGAGTACCACGCCGTGTTCCGGTTGCTACCTTTCACTATCATGTGCTGACGGAAGATTCCTTCAAATGTGTGTCCAAGCCTCAACGCTGCTCGCATTGATGGCTTGTTGAGCGTGTTGCATTTCCACTCCAGTCGTCTGAATCCGGACGTAAATGCTCGATCTGCCAACAGAAACCACGCCTCGGTAGCTCCAGTCGTCCTCTGAAAGACAGGTGCGTACATGATGTTTCCAATTTCAACCACAGCGTTGGCTTGGTCGACTCGCATGAACGAGGCATATCCGAGTATCTGGCCTGACGTTCGGGACACCACAGCCCAGAAGGAGGCATCCGCAGAACTCGCGCATCTCTTGATGTGGATACGGAACTCTTCAATCGTTTCGTATGGTCCGTCGGCCATGTACGTCCAGAGATGAGCGTTGTCCTTTCCGCCCACGTGCTGAAAGAGTCCATCAGCGTGGCGTTCTTCAAGAGGTGTGAGATATACATGGGCGCCAGTGATCGTCTCATAATCTCGGCGGGGCCAGAGAGAAGCACATTCTGTGCGCATATTCGTACAGCCGTCCGATGGTACTTCTTTCTTTTTGTGGGAGTTTTCTGGTCAAGACACGCTTTCTAGCAATCACGAGCGGTGAGAGGGAGCTGGGATTTGGCCTCACTTGTAATTAGTCAGCTACATGAGCCTCACCAAACTCCTATTCATACTTGGGCCTAAGGTATACATACTTGAGGACCTTGTAGACATCTCCGCTCAGTGTATCCGAGCCTCACCAAGAAGAGATCTGTGGTGAATGTGATGATGGACGGGCACAAACATGGACGACTTGGCGATCTTGAGTTGACGATGCCTTGCTTCCCTGTAGATATCTATTCCTATTACGTTTGGACCTGCCGACCACCATCTCCTACTCACACAACACCTCGACAGATTGAAAATGATTGTCTGGTGTCCATACAGTGGCATGCTCTGCGAGAGTGGTATGCTCTGCAAGCTCAGTGACTTTCGTGTCCGGCTTCGACTTTGAACAGAGTGCTAAGCTGAATCCTGATGAATTCGAAGCCTTTTGCAAATTCCTGCCGCTGGCTCTCGGCAAGCATAAGTAAGCACGATAAAAGCTCGGTCTCTTCCACATCTACAACTCGGTATAGCTGTGACCGGGAGTGTGCATCCAGTATCGAAGAGGCAGCAATGGCAGAGTGCAGACTGATAAATGCTGATGCCATCCCGAGTAACATGCCTCTACACTGAACGGGTGCCGCGGCGACCGAGAACATGGTCTCGGCCAAGTCTGCACAAGGTTGTCCAGAGATCTGATCCGAAAGTGAAGCTGCGGGCTGGAGACCATGAAAGTGCAAGATTTGATGGCCCAAGTTGAAAATGAGCCCTTCGTCTGGACCTGTGGGCGTTGCCGTGTATCGCTGGTCCGTATGATGGTCACTGAGGCTGATGCCATCTTGGGCTCGCAGCACGCGAAGGACCAGAGCACTCAACGGATCGCCGCATCTCGACGGCAAAGCGATAAACTTTTCAAGGAGGCAGAAATGCGAGAACCAGATCGCTCCCAGGAACTGGGAATGCTCCAATCCAGCGACGTCTATGTCGTAGATCCACTCCGTTGCGGATGGATCAGCTGGCGTTGCCAGTATGCGTCCTCGGTGGGTTTCAAGAGTTTGTAAGGCACGGTCAATCCGCATGTATGGCGCCACATGATAAGTGGCAACGTCGACGTCCGGAATGGGGACCGAGCGTATAGTACTAGGCCGTGATGATCTCAATGGCAGTGCGGCGACCCAACGGCGCACCTCATGACATTCGGTCTCGGTGAATGCCCCGAACATGCGACCACCCCATGACAGTTCCTTGACAAACCGGCTTCGTTCACTGTCTCCAGGAACAATCCACGCTCGGGATTCACCCAAAGACTGTACCAAACGAGCCCACCAGGCTGAGCTACCAATATGATTCAAATCGAGCCAGTCCGTGATGCGCTGGCCTTTAATGCCACCTCTGCACATGAGGTGGGCACTTGATCCTGCTTTGGCTTTCGATTCAAATATGGCTGCAACAGAGTGCTGAAGGTGCTCAAATGCCTTGGCATCCAGGGGAGGCTTCTCGTGCCATTTTCCGTCGGAAAGGGCATAGCCCGCTTGGATCTTTCTCCAAGCCTGTTGCTCAGCGTCGTGACCATGTTGCTCTCTAATGCCTGCCAGATAAGAGCAAACCGCATCCAAGGCAACTGCAGTGTGACCTGATGCCGCGTTGTCGATGCACACGTGCAGCATGAAGTATGTCGGATCCAATTTGAGCTCTCGAAGCTCAATCATGGCTTTCAGCATTTCAAGAGAAATACGCTCAAAGTTCAGGTTGAATCCGAGTATCTGAGGCAGGAAGCTCTCTTGGAACAGCGATATAATCAACTGCAGGACAGCAGATCTCCATATCTTCTCGTTGGTCGCTCCGTGGCGTCGGTCCAGGAAGTCCGGGGAAGGAGCGTCCGGTACATCTGGAGCAAAAGATCGCAGCAGTTGAGCAAAGAGACGAGTGTGATGCTTCTGAGAATCCCCGTCGCCCAGTTCCTCCGACAGAATTTGCCACAACTGGCGGACGACTCCAGCGTGTGCCCAAGGCATTTGTACTCGGCTGATATGACCCAGCCATGAACCGTCCACGAATCGCAAAGGAGCCTGCGCTCGCAGCCATGCAGTCGCGTCCTCTCGTCCAAGGAGTAGCTCTCTTGATCCTCCATTGGCTCTGCGAGTCGAGTACTTCTCAAACTCCTTCATGACCATAGCGTCTTCATTCTCGAGCCAAATCCGGAGAGCATATGGAGTGTATGACCCAATGATGTGTATGCCATCGGTCACAGAGGTCGTGTGGTTGAAATGATCCGCTTCTTTCAATGATCCAGTCAAGACATCCTTCGCAACGGAGAGGATTCCAGTGTTTGTCTCCAAGTTGTGGAGGCAGTGGTATAGCTTCCGAACTTGCTCTGGGTCGAAGAGCACGGCTTTCGACGAGCTGGCTGCCTCTCGGTGAGGTCTTCCATCAGGACTGTCCACTTTGTTTTGTGCCGGACGATCCTTTTTCTTCTGGTATGCTGGACTCTTTCTGAGACGCCGCCCATACCAGGACAATGAGATCACCGTGAGCAGTAGTCCAACCGAGAGGTAAAACATTGTGCGTTCCTAGACAAATAAGATGTGAGCGACGGATGTCGACGCAAAGGCTGGGGCTTGGAAGGGATGAGGAGAAATGAAAGTAATGAGGGTGGCAGGGTCAGAAGTATTCATACCCATTGACCCTGCAATATTTTGAGACTAGCGGGCGAGAAGCCTTTGGGTCTGATTGCATGTGTCACGTCAAATCACCTCGGGCCTGGTCGTAAGCATCTCATTGCGCGACGATTCGACTACGGGCTCCAAAGGGGCCGGGAACAGCGTTAGTCGGATCTTCAAGGAGCTCTTGATCGTCTCACCTGACGTAATCTATACTCACTCTCTTTGTCCTTGGTAGGCGTCGTCGACTCCGGATTCGAGCTCTTCTTGAGGCCTGTCCGACTGCTGTGTCAATACTTCCAACTCCTGGCTAGCATGCAATCATAGCTGCCACGCTTCTGTTGACTGCGTGAGTCGAGAGTGTCTCTCCTCGCCTCCCCTTCACTCTTCTCCTCCGCCATCTCCATTTACATTGGCCTCACCCTGGCTTCTGCCTCCTCATTCTCCTCCTTCTTTCTCCTGTAGCTCTGTCTTCATTGTCTTCGCCCTCGCTTTTCCCTCTTCCCCCTTTCGAATCCTTTGCAGTTGGCACGACCCGCAACGGCAGCCTGTGTGCCACATCCTTACCCGACCCATCTGTCCCGTTCCCAGGCGTGTAGTACTCACCATCGATCGTAGCAATCTCCTCGAAGATGTTTCCCACTGTCTGTCCCTGGGTCCCAAACTTTGCATAGGCATGACCGCACACTCTCCGATTCGTCATGCAGCTTTCTGACAGATTTGTTCTCTCGTCGAATCGGTGCCGTATTGTAGTTGCGTCGGGTTCGCCGCTGTAGAGAACGACGGCCATCTGGACGGGCGGCTGGGCCAGGTACATGTTTCGGAGGGAGGTGCTCGCAAGGTCGAAGATCGGACAGGAAAGTACCTCGTTGTTGGCAACGCGTCGTAGACACCAAGCCGACACAAGGCTGTGATCTCTGGGTCTTCTCCGTGGACGGGGGAGCCCCGACCGCCGGACTTGGAGTGGGTTTGCCACTTGAATCCATGTGACCCCAGTCTCGGCCAGAGCCCAGAGCTGTCCGTTGTGTTTGAACACGGCTTTCAAATTGTTCACGTCGAACATGGCTGTCCGAGCAGTGAGAATGATCGGACATCTGTTGAAGTCATCGGCGACAGTTGCTAACATAGGGTTCCAGGGCGTATCGCTTGCACAATCCGACGGCAGTAGGAAGACGCGACGTTGAACTTTCGACGAGTCTCTCATCGTATCTCGGAATGCCTTGCATGTACGCTGGCTGAGTAGAAGGTGACGGTCTTGGGGTAGCTCCAAAAGAATCTGCTCGAGCAATTCGATGGTTTGAAACACCTCGTAGACGGCGTTGAAGTCTGACGGGCGAGTTGAGAAAGGCTGTGTCTGCGCTGCAGTTCCAATTTGAGTCGATTGGTGATCCATCTTGGGGTCGATCTGTTGTTTTGCGGTTGAAGGAGTGGTGGCGTTCGGGGTGACGGAAGCTGATTGAGTTCAAGAGGAAAGGCCGGAAAGTCTGCTTGATGTTATTATGCTGAAGTGAGACCTAGCTTCAGTAGAGGCTAGCAAGCAGCAGGAATTCAACGGGAAGGTCAAGGAACAGACAGGGAACAGGTTTCACTCCCCTGACTCTGCCGAGCCACAACGAGCATTGTCGTGAAAGTGGATATTGCACCCACCAGTCCTGGACGCCAACTACTTCACCTTCGGTAAGAGTCTGGTCTCTCTATTATCTGTCGATGTATGCTAAGTCGCTGTGTCGTAGTTCAAATCATCCACTTCTGAGGCCATCTAGAATCTTCGTCAATTCCTTCAACCTCACCGGCTTCGTGAGGAACAGATCCACTCCGGAATCGAATGCTTCGTGCTGTGCACTCGCCGATCCGAGACCTGTAAGTGCAATGATCGTAGCCGGAGGTATTCCCCTTCGTTGTTCGAAACCCCGAATCTGGCGAGTCGCTTCGAAGCCGTTGAGAACGGGCATGTTGATGTCCATGAGAATGATGATGGGTCCGGTAGTGGGAGCAGAAGAGGCGACGGCGGTGGTGTGAGTCAACGGCGTGGGTGGTGATGGAATGCTGTTGTTGGTGCTGTTGCTGCGGCTCAGCTTGTAGCGTTCAGAAGCAGTCGCACGGTAGGCTTCGACAGCTTGCAGGCCATCTTTGGCCACGTTTTTGTAATGGCGGTTTTTGTTGGCGTAGGCGACCAGCAGCTGAAGGTTAATCGGCTGTATGTGGTCAGCATATCTGTCTATGAAGTCATGAATTCTGGGGAAAGAACACACGTTGTCATCCACTAGAAGTAGCGATATTGGCTCTTTCCCATCGCTTTGCGCTGACACGTCTGGCTTTGGTGGCCGAGTGAGCTGTTTGAATCGATCATCGCTTGTCGCGGGCTTCCAATCTTTCATTGTTGTCGGGCCATCTAGCAACTTCTGGTCTGATAGTTGTGCTCTGTCGGTCATATAGGAACGTGGCGGTCGGTCGAGTTTAGGCCGCGATGAGTCTTGTTTGGGCTCAGGTCGCAATGGGTCAGACATATTGTCCTTGAGAGGAGCATCAACGTCAAGATGTCGTTGTCGAAGCGCGAGAGGTCGATGCATGATGATGCTCGGCTCTAGGTCAGGTCGAATGGATGGACCGTCCTTGACGGCGCCTGCAATCATTGTAGCTTTTGTCACAGCACTCTTGTCCTCAAAACACAGCGAGACGGCCCTGATTATTCGTTCGGGTCCAGCGGGTTGGGAGATGTACTCAACATGTTCGCTCGCCAGATTTCCCAGTCCCGCTGCTCGTAGTCTGCGAGCTGAGATTGCGCTTTCACATAGCACAACAATAGGGCGATTACTGGGAACTCCCGCATCCGCCTTGCTGTCTCCACCTTGCTCTTGTCCGATTCTGTCGACTTCTTGGTGGAGATCGGCTTCAAGCACAATGTAAACGTCAGCAGCTGTGCGGCCCAACCAGTCGCTTTTGGTGGATCGGGCGCCAGCTTCGTCGAGAGTTTTGCAGATACTTGATGTCAGCAGGCTGCCGCTTATCTTGGTATGAGATGGGTTTTGCAAGTCGTTGGCCCTGCTTTCAATGACTCCAACGGTGAGGCCGGCGATGGAAAAATGAGCCGCAGGACGGACGCCGTTCTGTAGTGTTTCTCGACCCTGTCGACTGTGCTCTAGCGGTAGAGTCACAGAGACCGTGGTCCCGACGCCTTGCTGACTTTGCACATCCTGTAGATTACATTAGCAAAATGGTCATGCGCCAGATGTCATCAACATACAATCTTCCCGTCGAGAGCTTTGACTGTAACACGGGCGCACGTCAGCAATCGTCTCTCACAATTTCCCATCCATGATTGCTTACCCATCGTTGCTACAAGACTCAAGCCGAGCCCAGTGCCCTCCACGAAACTATCCTCTTGCTGGAAAGCCCTGAAGAGGTGGTCTTGCAGGAAGTTTCGAGACATTCCCTTGCCAGTATCGGTGACGCTGAGCGTGACGTTGAATTTCTTCTTCTTGTCTGAGATAGGACTGGCCCTGAGGGTGATCTTGATATGGCCCTCATTGGTGTACTTAAGCGCATTGCTCACCAGATTTATACAGATTCTCTTCCACGGCCCGACTGCAACGAAACAGTTCCACTGCGAGGAGGACGCGGAATCGATATCGAGAATCACGGCAACCTTGCGCTTGAGGACAAACTCTGGATCGCGGCTACAACAGAAGGAGTAGACGGCTGTTTCAACCACTTCTTCCGTAATGTGGTCGAGAGCGACGTCTGCGTCGAGAGTCATCATGCCGCCTATTTGCGGGCGTCTGCCGGCTGCAGACGAAATGCGAGAGCCTCGTGAGTCCGTCACAGCGACGCCCGATCTGGCTTGATGGTTGATCTTGCTGAAATCCAGGAGGTGTTCGATGATCTGTGAAGAGTAAGTAAAAGCTTAGCTCGGATGAGGTCGAGCAATACTCACATCGAGCAGCGTGCGTCCGCACACATCCACTTGCGTTATCAGATCCGCGCTTACAGAATCAAGAGGCTGTTCCTGTAGGCACTCGACACTGCCCAAAATTCCGTGCAACGGCGAGCGAAGTTCATGACTGATTGAGCTGATGAAGTCACTCTTGGCTCGGTCCGAAGTCTGGGCTTCCATTCTACCAAGCTCGGCCAGGATCACATCGCAGAAAGCGCTCATGTACTTGACTTCGAACTCGACGGAGAAGAGCCTCAACGGTGAACAGGTCCAGAACATGCACGCCGCATACCACCGCTGCCTTGTGTGGTCCCACATCCCAACCAAGCCAAAGTTGCGTACGCCTGGAAATAGGCGGAGAATCTCCTTTGTGTCATTCCTGCGAAGACTTCGCCTCTTTCGCTTGGAGTATGTTGGGGTATGGACCTTATCGCCGTGGATTGGTATGCAACCACACGATTTGCTGTCGGCATTGTGTTCGGACGAGTCGTCAGACGACGCATCGCCGTCGTCGTTGAAACTCCAGGTCTTCCCGCGGGGATACCGCCGCAGGAGAGAACGAAGACAGTCTTCTGGAATCTGTGCATGCTGACTAGTGGCCGAACTTGACTGGTCTGTGGGCCTAGCAACTGCAGAGTACGAAGAGGCCAGGACACGGCAGTGTTTGATTGTGGTTTCGTCGCTTGGAGCTTGCTTCGTGGCCAATGTATCCTCGCCCTCTGTGCCGGTCTCGGTGACCTCATTGTCGGAACTGTTATGGGTGTCCGAACTCATCTCAGGATTACGGAGCGATGCAAGGTTGTCGACCCGACCACCGGACGTACTGGTAGCCGCATCGAAGAACATGATCCCGTCCACATCCATAGCTTCTCGGAGAATGGCCGCGGCTCGTTCGAAGGTATTCTCTGTATTTGATTGTACAGGGTCCTGAACGTCATCTGAACGCATTTCGGATCTACTCGTCGAAGACGCAGCAGGCCTCGTGCAGGAGCCTCGACTACTTGTGGATTTTAGCGATCGTCGCCGTGTCGGAGAAGTGGTCGGCTCAGGCGATTCTTGTTCTCGCTGTACTGCTTCCTTTGCCACAGTCCGGTTGTTCGACTTCCGAGATCCAGAAGCTTCATCGATAAAGGCACCTAGTCCCGCAACCATTTGAGTACCTATACGGAGCTCCGCTTGAGCTCGAACCATGTCAAGATGGGTCATGACAGTAGCGGACATGTCCATGAGAAATCGCATACTCGTGGCATCCAAGGTATCGCGTTTCCTGTCGTCGAGCACACAGTAAGCTCCGATGTTTATGCCCTTGGGAGTGGTGATTGGAACTCCTGCGTAGAATCTCGCTCGTGGACCTCCAGTGACGAATGGTCTGTCGCAAAATCGGGAGTCCTCGCTCAAGTCGTTTACGATATGTACCATCGCGTCGTAGTCGCTTTCCGAATCGGAATCTTTAGGACCGGGATTGGGAGTATTCATCACGGTGTCTTCGCAGACAGAATATCCACGGGGTATTCTGGTATGGCCCAGCCACAAATCATCGGCGATCTCATGAACAGAGTCATCTTGGAGGCTCAACGTCCGGGTTGCTTCAGCAAGAACATAGGCATACTGCTCGTCAAAGAAGAACAGCATCGCTCGTTTTGTTCCCAGTCTCAACGCGCCTAGTTGACAGAAGGCCGTCAGGGCTCGATCTGGCGAGGAAATTGGCCGATGGGCTTCGACTGCAGCCTCGCTGGCCAAATTGCATAGCGGCGGTCCATTCGCCGTTAGTTCGCGTATTGGTTGATAGTATCGGTAGAACTCGCGAGCACGACGACTCTCCAGATTCTGTCGCCCACCAGGTGGGTTCATCTCCGCATCGGAAGCCATATTGTCTCGCAAGTCCGCATGGATCATCAGAGGCTCCGGTTCTTTAGCATCGGCGTGAGGCTGTCTGGCTACTGGTACTCCGAATCAATTGCGGTCTCTGCATGCGGTCCGGTACACTGGTTCGCATCGATGGACCAGTACGCCGTTTGGGGAATATGACGATCACTACTCCTGGGTCACGCTTCCAGGCGCTGTTCCTGACCCAGGGAGTGAGATCTGTCGTGTGGATAGATGGTAGGAATAGACACTTCTCAAGCCTGGCTAATGTTGCCGCATTTCCATCAGAGCTGCCATAATGTGATTATGAAGTTCGTCATCCGATTCGAAAAGTGCGATCCAGGACTCAACTTCGAATCCTTGAGATCGCAACGTGGTTAAGCTTTCGGGTGAGAGTAAGGTACGGCCCGTATCAAATTCAACTTTCCTTCCGCTGGCAATCGGGTGTGGTTCTTAAGAGATCGTCGCCGTCACACCGACAGTAGCTGCGAAAGATCGGAGCATGGATGACCGAGCTACCAGAGCCTCCTGTGTACGATCAAAGCTGGGCCTGACTTACACTTCATAGCTCACGACTTGGCTTGCACGATAGGAACACGAAACGGCCCTGAGGACCTGTGTATGAACTCTGCAGGCTGACGAGGCGCTGATCAGTGCCTATACTGTAGGGCGCTCGATCTAGGCTGACCTGTTAGCCCCCTGCTAGGTCATCTACGCTACCAACATGCCTGCCCTGCTAGTGAGCCCGCTCTGTCAAGGGCCCTGCTGAGTCACGCCTCAAAAACTACTTCAGAGTTGCGGCCGTTCGACTGCATTTCGTAGGCTCATGATCAGACCTTCGATGCTTAGTCTCTTCCACCACCTACGAGACCCACTCTGTTCAATGCAGCTGCACAGGAGCCCGCCGCCCACCCCCATAACCTCGCAAAGAACACCCACGGCAGGCTGACATTCGTATCAGTCGTGAGACCTTGACCCAGTCTTCGCATGTTGTAGTAGAAGAACTGAATCGGCAGTCCGCCTCCCACCACCTTAGCCGGAATCGTCTTTGCGAACCAAATTCCTCGGAGCTGGAATGGCATACCGAGCGCGTGATCGTCGCCAACTTCTGGGTTCAGCAGTGTCTTTCTCGGCAGTTCGGGTTCCAGCACTGCAGGACGACCAAGACCGATGAGATCGCATACGCCAGAGTCTAGAGCGTCGGCCATGCCATTTCGACTCCTGAAGCCTCCACTGAGCTGAATTGGGACTGGTGACTTCAGTCCCTGAACTTTCTCCGCAAAGTCTGTGAAGAAGCCCTCTCGGATGCGGGTGCTTTCCTTCATCTTCGGCGCTTCGCTCATCGTCTTCTTGCCGAATGAAGACCGCAATTTGCAACTCGTGTGCTCGGCATTACCACCAGAGATCTCGACAAAGTCAACCATGCTGCAGGTCACGAGCCAGCGGACCTGCTCAAGAGCTTCATCTTGTTGCAGGCCGCTGGCGCCCATGTAGTCGCCGCTGTTGAGCTTGACACTCAGGCAGTAGGGTGGTGGGCAGCGGGCTCGCACTTCGCGGACGAGTCGTTTGAGAAGTGTCATTCGTCCCTCAGGTGTGCCGCCGTAGTCGTCAGTTCGGCGATTTGTGTGCGGTGAGAGGAATTGGGAGAGGAGGAAGCCGCTGTACAGGCCTGTCAGCAACATGTTCTGCTTGTGCAGCCATCCAAACATCCTCAAATTGATCGCAGTGTCGTTGGGGAAAGGCGTCCACCTACTGTGCACCATGCAACTGACAGCCAGCAAATCCAGCATCTCTCGCCACTACCGCAACCCTCACGAAGTTCTCTACCGCGTCATCGATCTCCTCCACAGACATCGCCTTCGGCGTACCCAACACCTTACCCACTGCAAACTTGTCCAACCACGAATCACCCAGCTTCACCGGCACCGCAGACGGACAGAGCGCCGGCATATCACTCGGCCGATTGCCTTCTCCAGCAGGACTCATTCTCCCGGGATGAGCCAGCTGCACGATACACGGCGTACCATTCTTCTGTGCAATCTTCGCCCACGCCTTCCACTTCTCCATGACCTCAGGCTCGGTACTGCCCGGATGCACACAGACATCCCCAGCGATGGAAAGGAAGCGGAGGTCGACTTGTACTTGGCCGGTGATGAGGAGTCCGTATCTAGCTTCTGACCAGGTTTTATAGAGATTTTGGAATTTGTCAATTGGAGGGTCAAAGTTTGGTGGCGAAGCGAGAGTTTCTTGCATGGGGCATTTTACTAGGCGGTTGGGGAGGGTGAGGCCGCAGGTGAGGGTTAGAGGTTGGAAGATAAGGTCGATTGCTGACTTTTGGGAGGACATTGCTGAAGCTGGTCTTGGGATCTGATCTAGTCCGCTGATATATTCGTCCTTAAGGGGGTGTGCTATCCCGAATGGAGTCCCTCTGGCTGGATAAGTTTCTGAGGCGGACAGTGGCAGAGGGAATGCGGTCGTGGAGGCGGAGGAAGAGGTGAAGCCATTGCTATCTTCGGGAATGCGTTGTCAACCATTCTCAACAATTTACCCGTCTTGCCGATACCAGTGGCTCGACCAAGTGTTCGGAGCTACGGAGATACGTGGAGTGGAGGATGCGTTGGGGCGGAACTTTAAATGCATGTGTTTGCCGATTCATCCGATGTCATCGACTGCGCCCTCAGTTCATTTCCGAGCAAAGGAGAAAGAACGTTTCGTCCACGAGTCCGCCAGTGCTTGGATTTTTGATAAGTCCTGGTGACATAAACTTCTGGATGCAAGAAGAAGGCAAAGAGAGCAGGTGAAGAAGTTGTATGCCTCTGAGATGTTACTTTTTCACCCGAGAAAGGGCGGAGCATACATCTCCGCCATCTTGGCGTTTGAGTGTAAAGCAGTCCACATGTCGGCTTCCTTTCATGACCGTGGGACACACCTCAAAGGCGTCCACCGCGCAGCCCAAACAGACATTTGTTACAAGGCTCGAGAGCCTTGCTTCTGTCAGCTCGGTTCCGACAAGGGATATTTGCCTCTATCCCTTCTTCTCCGGCACCATGAAGTCTGCGCTGTCGGGTATTCTGTGGCCGTCCTCAATGCACAAGACTACATCGCATCCTTCCATGGGACAAGAGCTCAATGTTCTGAAGAGCGTCGCAAGGAATTCGGGTATGCTCCCAACTTTCTCCAACTCTCCATGATCCTCCTGCAGATCTTTAGCGCACCGAAGCTCTGTATGCATGAAACACCCGACCAGGAGACGTCGCAGAGCTGATCCGGGAGGTGTCCCCGCGAACGCGAGCCGCATGGCTTCAGGTGAATTGCCGAAGATGCACAATAGGTCCGTCAGTCGGCGTGCAGATTCGTTCTGTAGCGCTGGCATGAGGAGCATGTCGCAGCACAACCAGAGATTAACCATCTCGACAGCGGTGGCCCGCGCCTCCGGTCCAACGCTCTCTTCGTACGAGTCCATATTGACGCACTGGTCTTCTAACTCATCGCTGAATTCCGGGAGACGCAGCTTGACGAGCCAGTAAAGAATGAGTTCGAAGCTGGCAGTAGAACACCCCGGTAGATGCAGAGTTCTGTTGTGGCTTTCGAGGAAGCGGCCGTCCAGCGCTTTGCGAAAGTACTCGGAGGCTCCGGAAAGCAGAGCTTTTTGCACGGTGAATGTGCCACCGTCTTGTAGCTCACTGACACGAGGTCGTCCGCAATGAATGTGCTAATGGTACCAAGTCAGAAATGACATATCGTGAAGTGACGCTGAGCACTTACGACGCCAACTCCTTACCTTCTCCATCTCTTTTCCGCTACTGCCCAAAGAAGATAGGAGGTTGAGCGATCGATGTCCTATGTTGTGGTACTGATGCGTCGAAAGTTGTGTTGTCTTGAAGTTGGAATGCGATGAAGTGGTGAAGTGGTGACGTGGTGACGTGGTGAAGGGTGAAATGGTAAATGCTGTGATGCTGTGATGCCGTGAGTGCTGTAGGCGAGGCTCGGTTCAGCGAAGTCTGAGCGGCAGCGGGCTGTGGGTGAATTGTCGTGTGTTGAAGTGAGGGGGAAGGGGGTCCGTTCTTTTCGCATCTTTCGTTCGTTAGCGCCAAGCACAGGACAGGGGCTTGCATCCACAGTGGATGGAGATATACCTTTGGAAGACTCGTGCTATACGCTGATTTCTCGCGCTGCAGACTATCCTAAGATCCGCCTCATTCTAGTTGTCTTTCGCCAGAGGCCTGAATTCGAACTTGCTGTCCTCATCGCGGGTGATAGCGATCTTCATGTGGTAGTGATCGTTGAGTATCTCACGCTTCCCTACTGCAAAGAGGGCTTGCATGAGCCCCGGAATACTCCCTAAGGCATCTTTCTGCTCTGACGAATATGTAGCCTTGCTCGAGATCAAGTCTCGGCTTAGCTCCTCGACGTACGCCCGCCGCAGCGGCGATTCGAGCGGTGTGAAGTCGAAAGCCCAGGTGATGGCTTTGATATCGACCGTGTAGCTTAACAAGATCGTCCGCAAATGTCTCATGGCTTCATTCTGTAGGCCCCTCATCAGTAGCATGTCTCCAGTGGTCCAAAGTTTCGCGAGGGTGAGCTGATGGTGTGCCGAGAGGTCCGGTAGTTTGCAATTGAAGATCCAGAATAGGATCAACTTGAAACTGACCGTTGTGCAGTCCGGAAGCCGTAGCTTCTTGCTGTTTGCCTCTTGGAAGTTGCCGCGCAGGGCCACGCAGAAATACTCAGAGGCATGACAGAGGGCAGCCCTCTGTACTTTGAATATCCCGCCGTCTTCTAGTTCGATCGAAATGAGCTCGTCGTCAATGAAGCCGCTGCCACAAGTGCTGTCAGTAACGATTGAATATTTCGGAATTATGGACACTGACATCGCGAGCGTGTCGACCGCTTCCATGCAGCTGAATTGCGGAGATGACATGGCGCCAGAGGGAGTGAAGTGCGCTGATCCTTAGTGAAGCGGCAGGCGTCCTGAAATTCGGGAGTGCGAAGACAGCAATGTCTGATGTCGAAGCTGATGATGATGAAGGTGGGCTCGGATGGCGGATTGAGAGCGATGCAGTTTGAGCAGTCGTGGTCCAGACCCGCGGCGCTGATGGTGTCGAATTCTGAGAGAATGGCGCCGAACCTGGAAGTGAATGATGTTTGTGTCGCAGTGTCCGTGAGACAGTCAAAATGTGAGTCTGTGCCAAGCGCCTGCTCGACTTCACATCTCAGGTAAGGTGCGCTGGAACGACTGCTATTTCCACTCCCTGTGTGAGCGACTTTATTATGAGCGCAAGCAACAAGTCTACGTGCTCACACGAAGGAGTGAGACTTACAGTGATATCATGCTTGCTTGCCCAGGGGTTTTGGTAGATCCATCATGTCTTCCATGGCACTGTTCCGTCCTCCGTCTTCACTCGAACCATCGTCCACTGACGACGCTCTGTCGCTTGCCACTTTGAACTCATGCCGCTCGATCCTGAGTAGTGCTCACATTTATCTGATCATCATCATCCTCGTGACCAATGATTCAACGCAACCATAAGCATCTCACTCCCACCAAGCGTGACCTTGACCACCACATGCTCATGGTGCGTCGGCATACGGCACGTAGCCTTCGGCACCTCATGGAAGTAATTCATCGCCTCCAACAGCGCCGGCCAGAACCCTGGAATCAAGCTGAAATTATCAATATCATCTGGCTGGTAAATCGTCTCATGCAGAAGAAAGTCCCGACTCGCTTGCTGAACCATAGCTCTTCTGAGGGGATACTTCACTGGAACCGAGTCGAATGCCATAACCATCGCATCAATTCCCACGGTGTCGTGGTGGAGAACTTCTCCGAGGCATTTCATGGCGGCGTTCTGCAGCATTGGCATCAAAATGAGCTGGATAAGTTGCAGCTGGCACGAGTGAGCCAACTCACGGGTTTCTGGCTCGAGTGCCTTTTCCTCTGCTGTGGCGAGGTCGGGCAGTTCGCTGTTGCACATCCAGTAGATGAATAACTTGAAGGCTCCGGAGGTACATCCGGGGATGCGCAGGGTCTTGGTCCTGGTTTCTTGGAACTGTTCACGAAGTGCACGGCGGAAGTAAATCGATGTATCGCATAGAAGGGCCCGCTGCATCTTGAACCTCCCGCCATCGTCAAGTTTGATAGAGATCTGGTCGTCGTCGATGAAGGAGCTATTGAAGGTCAGCAATGCGGGAAGACTGCGGGTATTCAGACGAGGTACCTTGCGAGCTTTTCGAGTCTGTCTATGGCGTTGATCATCTTCGTCGTATCGTATTGCCGCAAAGTCGCAGAGGCCGCGACATTTTGGATTGGAGAAGAGCCGACGGCGCCTATCAGTGCAGTCATGTTATTTGCCCAGTGGGGCTGAGCGACATTCTGGAATTGGATGGGCCTCACTCCTTCGAACTGACAGCGAAGAAGTTTCATAGCGCTTGGTAACGTCAATCTGGGCCTGGACCAGGCACCGGCGAGCTCTGATAATGCGTCACATGGTTGAACAGCACGTACCTTTTGAGAGAATTATCATTCTCTCGGGCTCCGTCCTCGTGCTCTTAGTACCCGCGTTTTCTTGACCTTCCAAAATTTGTCTCTCGTACGCTGCCATTCCCGCCGCGCTTCATGACACTTCCGCTCGGTAGTACATGCAGCAGCTCCCCAGATGCTCCCGCTGTTCGCCAGTCTGGTTGCTCTCCTCAGTAAAAGCCTAGTCGTCCTCATCACTTGACTCTGGATCTGCGACAAAGAACTCCTTGTCTTTGCCGAGATCACTCATAAGCATCATGTGCTCCTTGCGGCATCCCAAGTGTTCCCGGGGACACGGCCGTGTAGCAGCGAGAAAGTCCGGCAGAAATCCAGGAATCTGTCCGAAAGCATCTAGGTCCTGCCGCGATTGATAGCCCCGACTTTCCCGAAAGAAGCCCCGACTTGCCTGCCGTAGAATTGCTCGACGGATTGGCGACTCTGGCGGTAGAGTTGCAAATGCCAGACTCGTCGCGGCAACACTGATTCGGGCCACTTTAAGGATGCCTCGGAACTTCTGCATAGCAAAATTTTGCAGATGCACCATTAGGAGCATGTCGCAAGCGACCCATAAATTGATAAGGATCGTTTGAAGTGAGCTTGCCTTCGGAGCACTCGGAGTGTTCTCGTCTTCTTCTTCTTCTTCTCCCTCATCGATATCAAGGTCGGAGATCAGATCCGGCAGGTCGGCATAGCAAAGATAGAAGAGGATGAGCTTGAAGGAATCTGTCGTACAGCCGGGGATCCGTAGTTCCTTACTCGGGATTCTGCGAAGCCTCCACGCAGGGCGTTGGTAAAGTACTGCGAGGTCTCGCAAAGCGTTGCTCTTTGCACCTTGAACGAGCCACCGTCGTCGAGTTCAATGGATATGAGCTCGTCGTCGACGAACCGTCTGCGATAAGTTAGTGATGGTCGGAGACTTGTCGAGCCAGATCATTCTCACTCTGCAAGCTCGCTGGCTTCCTCCATGGCGGCAATACTCGCCGAGTAAATACTTTCGAGAGAGCGATGAGGTGCGCTATATGAGCGGTGGTTGCGTGACCAAGTACGTGTCGGTTGGAGCGATGCTGTGGCCGAGAGCTCGATATGTCGTGATGGCGATGTTGGTGTTGATGACCAGTCGTGAAGTCGGCATCCTACGAAGGCGAGCGATGGCGCAGTCATATGTTCGACCAACGGAATGGCAGCTTGTGAAAGTCGCCAGCAAAGCATGCACATGCCTCATACCGACGGTGAGTGAAGTATGACTTACGGCACTTTCACTCCCTCGCACCCCAAACCACCACATTCCCATCCCCCCCCGCGCTCGCCCACTGCCTCCTCGCCGGATTCCACGCCACCACACTCACCACATCCTTACTCGTACTCTTCCCACCACCTCCACCACCCCCCTCCTTATGCCAAACCCTCTCCACCACCTCCCCACTCCCCACATCCCAAACCCACACACTCCCATCCTCACTCCCACTCACCACCCTCCCGTCCCCACCCGCCAAACAACTCCGACACCTTAACTCCCGATTCACAAACCCCTCCCCTCCAAACCTCTGCAGTAACCCCCCACTCCTGCGATCCATCAACCTCAACTCACTCCCCAACGTACCAGCCAAATACCCTTCCCCATCCCTCATCACGCTCAAACTCGTCACCCCCACCCCAGGCGCCACACAATCCACCACCGCCTCCCCCGCCGCGAGATCATAAACCCTAACCCGTCCATCCACACTCCCGACAAGCACCTCCCCTCCTCGCACGGCGATACATCCCACCGCATCCCCCGCTTCGCTCAACGTCATCACAGGTCGGGAGTCCCTGCCTTTCAAGTCCCATACTTTCACCGTCCCGTCCAGTCCACCGGTGAGTAGCACTCCATCCCCTTCCCCTCCGAAAGCGCAACACTCTACACGTGCGGAGTGGCCGAGAAAACGTCGGACTGTGACGGCTGTCGCGACGTCCCAGTAGAAGACCGTTTTGTCCCCGCCTACGGAGGCGAAGCGGGAATTGTCTTCTGAGACGCAGAGGTCGAGGACGGGATAGCCGTGCGCGGAGTATGTTTGGATTGCTGTGCCGGAGCGGGAGACGGGATTATAAAGGCGGATGAGGCGGTCGGAGGAGCCGCTTAGAAGGTATTGGCCGGCGCCGGAGGAGTATGTCAAAGCGTGAATTGCGGAGGGAGAGACGGGGATGGTGGTGAGGCGAGTGGTGGGAAAGGATTGGTTGGAGAAGGGCATGTCTGCGAGAGAGTCGTTGTCACATTTTTCTTTGACGATCGGATTGGATTGGGTTGAACAGAGATGGAGAAGTGAGGTCAAGGCGATGCCAAGACTTCGGCGTGCTTCTTTCGTGGATTCAATTCGAGCGGACCTGCCTGTGGTGATATAGACAGAGGATAGTCCATAAAACGTTCACTTGGAATTACAACCTTCGATATAGCTCCGCTGTCTACCGCCTCTGCCCCCATGCTTTTCGTATAGAAGTTAATCCATGCTCAGCACTCAGCACACCAAGCAGACAACATTCTCACCCCCTCCACGCTCTTCCACAACTAAAGACAAAGCAGGTTTTGAGGTATCTTCCGCGCGCGAACAGTACTCCTCTCCTCTTCGATCCCCTCCCTTTCGTCCACCACAACTCCAGCTCGCAAGCTAAATCTGTCCTTCTTTCACAATAACCATACTATACACTCGACTGACGACAGTCCGCATTTGCCGCCCAGCACAAGCATCACGCCAATTTAGCGTCTGCCAGTACGGGACATGCTACCCTGCAGACCCTCGACTTCCAGCTCGAGCTGCTTAATCACAGCATGGCTCTGCTCCAGATCCTTGTTCAGACGGTCACGCTCGGAGATGAGCTTCTGCTCCCACTGCCTGAAGCGCTGTTCTTCGACCTTGACCTGTTCCGTGAACCTCTTGCGAAGCTGCTCTTCCTCCTCCTTGAATTTGGGGTTGTCCAACTTTCTTGGGCGTGCCTCGCCGAACTTCCTCGTCTCCATCTGTTGCGCGCGGTATGCCTCGTAGTGGGTCTCTTCGGTCGTGTGGATGAGGTCCAGCATGTGCGTGCGGATGAGAATGGCGCGGAGCTTCTTGAAGTCGCAGTGCTCTTCGTTCTCGACCTCGGCGACTCCCCATGCGTATTGGCGACCCTTGACGGTGCGGCCGTCGGGAGTGTTGACATCGCGCTCGGAACCGATGACGGAGAATGGCATGGCGGAAATGAGGCTGCGGGCGTGCTGAAGACCAGCTTCGTCGTCTTCCTCGAGAGGTGGGGTGTAGATTTTGATGCCCTGGGCCTCGATGACATTGCGGATCTGCACTAAGGTCAGCGAATGAAGTAAGCGGTCAAAAGTTTGCGAGAACTCACGCGGTGCTTGAACTTGGCGAGATCGGCTGGCGAAAGAGTGTCCGCCTTTGCGACCACTGGAATCAAGTTGACGCGCGTGCACAGACGTTTCATCACCTCAATGTCAAGCGGCTTCAACGAGTGACCAGTTGGGCGGATGAAGTACAAGCAAGCGTGCACTCGGAGATCGATCTTCTCGGCTCTCTTTGGCTGCTGCTCCTGCAACATGTAGCTCTCATGCTGGTCGTCCAAGAATTCTATGATTGGCTGCCAGCTGTCCCTGTTGTTCACGTAGTCGCCGAATCCGGGAGTGTCGATAACCGTCAAGCGGACCTTGAAGAACTTCTCCTCCAACTCGGCCTTTGTGATTTCGATCTCGACCGTCTTGTCGACCTGCTTGGCGTGACGTCGGCGATGATCGGCGTAATTTTTGATGGTCGTGCTGAAGAGAGTGTTGATGAAGGTGGTCTTTCCCAGGCCGGACTCGCCAGCGACCATGATGGTGAAGGCGGCGCCGCGCTTGGCGACAATTTTGTGGCGCTGGTTGGGGAGCTGCTAGACATCAGTATGCGCGTGATGTAGAGATATTGTGTGATCCAACTGACATTGGCAATGCCAATCGGCGAGAGTGATTCGGCCATTGTTATGAAGTCTGCGAGCTCGTCTTTCTCTTTCGGTGGAGGCGGAGCAGGTCTCGTCGGCGATGGGTGTGCGGCGGGCGGTGAGGTCGGCAGGTATGCGCCTGGAATATCGTTGAGTTGCGGGAAGCTCTCTGTGGTGGAGGACAAGTCAGTCAATGCCATTGAGGAGGTGTTGTCCGCACAATGGCTCTTGCTCGGCGCGCGCGGAGACGGAGCATGACCGGGAGGTGGGAGCGTACCGGGAAGCCGCACGTGGGTTGGAGTAATGGACAGGAAGGTGTCGTCGTTGGTGGTAGAGGAAGAGGAAGGACAGTGAGGTTGAGGCAGGGGCGACAATACACTCGACAGAAGACCCTTGATGAGATCTCTCTCAAGTCGCTCTCCCCTTTCCCAGGCACTTACCAAATGGGTGTGGCCTGTGTGTGCACCACTGCGCCGGACCGACGAATGGGCGATCCGCCTGGCTCGCTAGCGCCTGTGGGGTGAGCCGTTTCCGAGTGAAGGGACATTGTGAAATTTCTATGTCGACTTCACTTCTTCAATTTGGTGTGTTCGATCGAAATGGCTGAAATGTCGACGAGGATGATGTATTGAGAGAGAAGGGAAGGAAAAACATTACCGCCAAGATGAAGACGGAATTCAAGGTGGGTGCTCCGCTGCGGCAATGCGACGGGCAGCAAACAAACGCTGCAGCTTTGACAAGAAACTGGCACTAACAAAAAGTCCAGTTCTCCAACCTGCTGGGAACGGTATATCGCAAGGGGAATCTGGTCTATACCGACGATGGGACTTGTTTGTTGTCACCGGTGGGAAACCGAGTGACCGTGTTCGATCTTGTCAACAACAAATCACATACACTTCCATTCGCACATCGACAGAACATCTCCCAAATCGCACTACATCCGAAAGGTCAACTTCTTCTGACCGTGGACGAGACTGGACATGCCATATTATCACACTTCCAACGCCGGATAGTGCTGTATCATTTTTCTCTCAAATCTGCAGTATCATCTCTGGTCTTCTCACCGAGTGGCAACCACTTTGCAGTCGGCCTTGGACGAAAGATCGAGGTCTGGAAGACTCCTTCAACTCCTGGTGCAAATGAAGGTCTGGACAGTGACGATGCGGGTGGGCTGGAATTCGCACCTTTCGTGCGCTATCGACAATATGGTGGCCACCACGATACTGTGCAAAGCATAGAGTGGAGTAGTGATTCGCGATTTTTCCTCACAGCTAGCAAGGATTTGACGGCGCGAATATGGAGCTTGGATCCCGAAAAAGGCTTCACACCAACAGTACTAGCTGGACATAGAACAGCAGTCCACGCAGCATGGTTCAGTCAGGATCAGGAGACGATCTACACAGTGTCGAAAGATGGCGCACTCTTCCAATGGCAATACCTACCAAGACCGGACGTCGACCCTGAAGACCTCGATGCAGTGGACGAAAGATGGAGAATCAGCGAGCGACACTACTTCTTCCAGGACAATGCACATCTCACAACTGCTGCATTTCACGCATCCTCGAATCTGCTCGTCACCGGATTCTCCAACGGTCTCTTCATGCTACACGAGCTTCCCAGCTTCAGCGAAATCCACAAGCTTTCCATCGCAGCCTCAAACGTCGACACAGTCTCGATCAACGCAAGCGGAGAATGGCTAGCATTTGGGTCGTCAGCACTCGGACAACTCTTGGTCTGGGAGTGGCAAAGCGAGTCGTACATCCTCAAACAGCAAGGCCACTTCGACAGCATGAACGCATTGACGTATTCACCATCCGGCGACCGGGTCATCACCTGCGCCGACGACGGCAAAATCAAAGTCTGGGACACAACATCAGGCTTCTGCATAGTCACCTTCACCGAACACACATCCGGCGTCACAGCATGCGAATTCGCAAAACGAGGCAACGTCCTCTTCACAGCATCCCTCGACGGCAGTGTCCGCGCATTCGATCTCATCCGCTACCGCTGTTTTCGAACCTTCACCGCACCAAAACGACTAAGCTTCAGCTCTCTCGCCGTCGATCCCAGCGGCGAAGTCGTTGCAGCCGGTTCTCTCGACGACTTTGACGTCCACATTTGGTCCGTGCAAACCGGCCAACTCCTCGACCAACTCAGTGGCCACGAAGGTCCCGTCTCTTCCCTCTCCTTCGCTCCTAACGGCGGCACCCTCGTCTCCGGCTCTTGGGACCGCACAGTCCGCATCTGGTCCATCTTCGGCCGCACTCAAACCTCCGAACCCCTCCAACTCCAAGCCGACGTCCTCGCCGTCAACGTCCGCCCAGACGGCAAACAAATCGCCGTCTCCACCCTCGACGGCCAACTCACCTTCTGGTCCCTCTCCGACGCCACCCAAGAGGCCGGTCTCGACGGCCGCCGCGACGCCAGTGGAGGCCGAAAAGCCACGGACCGCCGCACCGCCGCCAACGCCGCTGGTACCAAGTCCTTCACCACCATCGCCTACAGCGCCGACGGCACCGTCCTTCTCGCAGGCGGAAACTCCAAATTCATCTGCCTCTACGCCGTCGAAACAGGCGTGCTCCTCCGCAAGTTTACCGTCTCCGTCAACCTCTCCATCGAAGGCACGCAGGAATTTCTCAACTCCAAACTCCTCACCGAAGCCGGTCCGCAAGCTCTCCTCGACACACAAGGTGAAGCTTCCGATCTGGAGGACAGAATGGACAAGTCCCTCCCTGGCTCAAAACGAGGAGACGCCGCACAGCGTAAAATCGCGCCAGAAGTCCGCGTTCCTGGCGTCACGTTCTCGCCTACCGGTCGTGCGTTTTGCGCGGCCAGCACGGAGGGACTGCTTCTCTACTCACTCGATGCGGGCGCCACCTTCGACCCATTCGATCTGGACATCGACGTCACGCCCGAGTCGACACTCTCCTCTCTCGCGCGCGGGGAGTGGCTAAAAGCACTCGTCATGTCCTTCCGTCTCGGCAACGAGAAACTCCTACAACGCACCTTCCGCTCTGTGCCAGTGTCGGACATCGCACTGGTAGTCCGCGACCTACCAGAAGTCTACCTCGACCGCTTCATCCGCTTCGTAGCCAAGGAAGCAGATCGCAGTCCCCATCTCGAATTCAACCTCCTCTGGCTGGAAGCGCTGCTCAACACACATGGGCGCATGCTCAAGCAACGACAAGGTGAATTCGCGGAGGTGACGAGGATGGTGCAGAAAGCTGTGGGAAGATTGCAAGGGGAGGTGTTGAGGGTTAGTGATCAGAATGTTCATACGATTGAGTATTTGCTCAAGCAGCCGAGGAAGGTAGATGCGGTCGCTGGGGTGAAGTTGAAGGCGATTGAGGCGAGTAAGGGTGGGACGGAGGTTGGGGAGGATGAGAGTATGGAGGATGGGGAGGGTGGGGAGGAGGAGTGGATTGGGCTGCAGTGAGCGGCTCTACACCAGCCGTAGCAGCCAGTAGCTGTCGTGAGTGGAGTCTGCTCTTGTTCTTCGGACGTGGACGCAGTCAATGCCTTCGACGAATGGTGTACAGACAGATCCAAACTAAAGTCCTGAGTAGATCACGAAAGCGCTCGCTGGCTACGATTGATCTCTGCATAAGTTTCTTTTTGCACGTAGCCACACTCAACTTCAGTCCATGAAGGCCGACCACCACAGAAGCTCAATTTGTGTCGCTCGTTGATAACGCCGTTGAACCACCGAACCACGACTTTTGCATGTGCAAATTGCTTGGCGAGAGGACTTCCATTCACTTCACTTGATCATTTAGGTTTGGGCAGCATCTTTAATCGAAGAGCACGTTCTACTCTCTGGCGCCTCTAAAGAACTTTTCTAACCTCATCAAGCATCCAATCCACCAAATAAACGAAACCATTGCCGAAAAAGACCAAGACGCCACTAACTTGACAAATATCCTTTCACAACTCGAGAAAGGACACAAAACCTATATTCTCCTCCTCTACCAAGCGCCACTTGCTGTCAAAACAAAACACGCCCCCAAATTCTCTCATCACCATGGCCACCACCGACGATCCCCGCCCAACAATCACAATCCTCGGCTCCCTCAATATAGACTTCATAACCCTCACTCCCCGCCTCCCCTCCCCCGGCGAAACCCTCTCGGCCACCTCCTTCACAACCGGCTACGGCGGCAAAGGCGCCAACCAAGCCGTCGCCTGCGCCCGTCTCTCCCCTCCCGACTACCACATCCGAATGCTGGGAAAGGTCGGCGACGACACGTTCGGAGGGGAGTATCTGGACGCCCTGAGGAAGGAGGGCATGGATGTGGAAGGCGTGAGGGTCGTGCAGGGGGGAAAAACAGGGGTGACGAATATCATCGTGGAGGAAGGGACGGGGGAGAATCGGATTTTATTCGTGGCGAATGCGAATCAGGAGTTCGAGCCGGAGGAAAGCTTGGTCAATACGCAAGATGGAGCGGGGAAAAGGGAAGTCGTGGTGCTGCAATTGGAAATCCCACTCGAGACTGTAAAGTTCCCCCCTCCTCAAAACCATCCATTGTTCCCACTCATCGCTGACAACCGCTCACAAGGTCCTCCACAATCTCTCCCTCGCCTCTTCAGCAGGCTCCCACTCAATCTTCAACCCCGCACCCGCCATCCCATTACCGGACTCCGCATACCCCCACATCTCCACGCTCATCATGAACGAAACCGAAGCGAGCATCATCTCCTCCTCTTCATCATCATCATCTCCCACCACCTCCTCTTCAGATCCTACCAACAAAGAGGAGGAAAAGAAGGAACCCTCCATCCCCTCGCTCCTCACCCTCGCGAAATCCTTCCTTGCCCGCGGCGTCAAGGAAATCGTCATCATCACGCTCGGCGGCAAAGGGCTCGTCTACGCGAGCCGTTCCGGCGGCGAAGGACACGTAGCAGCGGAGAGTGTCAAAGTCGTCGACACGACGGCTGCGGGCGATACTTTCGTCGGCGGGTATGCGGTGCAAAGGGCCAAGGCATTGGCAGAGGGGGAAAAGGAGTGGGATGTGGCGAGGGCCTTGGGATTTGCTACGAAAGCGGCGGCGAGGACGGTGGAGAGGGCGGGGGCTATGAGTGCGATTCCGTATCTGAAAGAGGTGAAATTGTAGCCAGGCGGCGGGGAGGCGGGGGCGTAGAGTATGGGCCCTTGAGCGAGGGCAGTGCGAGATTGACCATAAAACATCGAGCTTCGATTTCATGTCTTGCTCAAGTTTATTCCGACGTTCTTTTCGCAGTGTGCCTGATATGCGCTAGCAGTGCTTCCTTCTCACTCTGCCTTCCACGCGTCATCGCCTATACATCTCCCTCTCCCTCTCCTGCAACCTCTCCCTCCGATCCCGACTCTCCCTCGGCTCCATTCCCCTCTCCCTCTCTCTCTCCCGATCCCGATCCCTCATCCGATCCGGACTCCGACTCCGCCCTCCCAAACCCCTCTCCTCTCTCTCGTAACTTCCCCTCCCCCTCTCCCGATCTCTACCCATATCCCTCTCTCGTGGCAAATCTCTCTCTCGCTCTCGATACGCATCCCTCCCATCCCTCGTCGGCGGCGGTCGACTGCCCGGCGCACTGTCCGCGTCTCGATATGATCTCGGCGGCGGGACGTCAGCTTCGCGATATGAGCGGGATGTATCATATGAGCCTTCGCGGTGGAGGTCGCGGTCTCGACTGTCCCTCCCACCTACCGAGGGGATGTACACGTCTCTTGAACGACTGTCGCCACGGTCTCGCTCACGATCGCGATCTCGAGGAGGCGGAGGGGGAGGTCGACTATCGTACCCCACTGAACCACCGCGCTCGCCTCCACCTTGATATGCGGGGATGTACGTATCCACTCTCGCTGCTCCTCCCCCACCGGCAGCGACAGGAGGCGGAGGACCTCTTGCAGGCGGTAATGGCTCCGGTCGTGAAGGAAGATCCATCGGCCTGGGCGGCAGAGAGTGTCCATTCATTGGCATTCCCGAGCGTGGAGGAGGTGGCGGACCACGACCATCCTGCGCGCGCTGCCATTCTGGTTCACGGCCTGAAGGAATAGGCTGCCCACCGCCGCCTCGAGGCCGATCGTCGTAGCCTCTCGGCGGAGGTCCTCTGCCGGGTGGTGGTCCGCGATCGCGTGCTCCTCCAGGTGGACCTCGTGCTTGGCGGTCGTAGTCGTAGTTTCCTCTGCCTCCACCGCCTTGGTAGTTGCCGTTCGTTGGACCATTGCCGTTCCACTCATCCGGTCCCATTCCGACTGTGCCGCCTGCTGGAGCGGGTGGTAACGCTCGGTTCTTCTCCTGGTTGCCACGGCGGCGGGAGTCGAGTTCGTGGCTGTCTTCGTATCGTGGGATGTCTTCTGCTCGCATAGGTAGTGGTGCGACTTTGAAGAAGTTATGTTGTAGAGCATCGACTGCGTTGATTCGTGTTCTCCAATCCAGGCAGAGGAGTTTCTTCAGCAGATCCAGCCCTTCAGCTCCCATCTTCCTGCCAAACCGCTCATCAATGTCGCCCTTTCCTGGTGGCCAATCTTTGTGGCCTTCACACCCGGGCAGGTCAGACCAGCCAGGCATACTCTGTTCGTCTGGTGATCCAACAAGTTTAAAGATCCTGACGCACTGATCGACATCTGTGCGCCCTTCGAGAATGGGTTTCGTCTCGAACATTTCGCCAAAGACACATCCAACACCCCATAGGTCGATTGCGGGTGTGTAGCGTTTAAGAGTGAGCAGTAACTCCGGCGGGCGGTACCAGCGGGTGACGACTAAACTCGTGTAGTCGCGGACTGCGTGGCCATTTCCTCGTCCTGGCTGCGGTGTCTCTCCGTCGTAATGTCGTGCGAGACCAAAATCGGCAATCTGAAGTATACCCGTATTTGAGATGAGGATATTCGCCGCCTTCATATCTCGATGAAGAATGTGTGACTGCGACCGTTAGCCCTTGCAACCCTCAAATAACATCCGCCAGCACTCACATCATGCAAATACCTCAACCCCTCCAACAGCTGCAGCATATAACACTTGATCTGTCCCATACTGAAGTTGATATCCGGATTCGTCAACATGCCACTCAGATCATGATCCATATACGGCGTAACCATATACAGCGTCGCCTTCTTCCTGCCTTTACTCCCCTTCTCGTCCGCCGCCATCCTCTCTACAGCCATCTCCTCCAGCCGTAGAATATTCGGATGACTCAACATTTTCAGCAACTTCACCTCCCGCAGCGCAGTAATGGGGAACCCTTCCTTCTCATTGTGCATGAGAATCTTCTTCAACGCGAAGATCTTGCTGGTGCGTTTTGATCTCGCTTTGGACACCACGCCGAATGTTCCCTCGCCCAGCTTCTCTTCCATGACTTCGTATTCGGAGATTTTGGCGCTGCCGCGGAAACGGCGGGTGGTTGGATCGGTGGACTCCATGGTGGAGCAGGCGGGATTGTTGAGGGGAGTTGCGACGTACGACATGTTGGAGGAGAAGAGACGATCGTCGTCGGAGGATTGTTATGTGCGGGTGTCGTCGCGGCGCACGAGCGCAATTTCGGTGGACAATAAGATGCAAATCGTTCATGTGACTCCGTCACAATAGGAAGAAAGCGCGTGCCGCATGGGCAGTCGTGTCGCGCATTGGTGGACCAGTGCAGGAAGTAGCGTCGCTCTTGCGGGAGTGAAGTGAAGTGAAGTGAAGTGAAGTGAAGTGAAGTCGATGTCGTTTGAACCGTTCGTCCAGGTCGTCGTTGCGATGTCGAGTATTCGTAATCACATGCGCCTCGCGATTTCGCAGTGAATATGTCCGTGGTGGGCCGTGGCGCAGGGCAAAAGGTAGATAGATGTTCTGGATGGTGTGTAGCAGGGCACAGGGTTCTGAAGGTCTTGGGTTTTGGTCGCGATCGCCAGGATTCTCCGGACTCGACTCCGCTGATCGGTGCTCGGATTTTGTTTCACTCCAGCTGCTGCCGTCTGCCGAATTCTTGCTTACTCATCCCAGAGACAGAGGCCCGCTTGAGACCTCACGGCACTTCACGCTGCCTAAGCACTGGCGTTGGACACAAGAAACCAAGTCGCAGAACTCTCCACAACCTACCAAAAGTCAGCAAACCCTACGAAGTCACCTCCTCTGCTCATACTGACCTCCAGCCAGCAAATAAAATGGCAGGAGGACACGGTCCAGGCCCGCGACACGGCGGCGCGCACCCCATCGCTATCCCGCCCGTCCGACCACTCTACCGATTCGCTGCCGTTGGTCTCGGAGCTTCAATGTGGTTCTTCGTGAGTAGTCGTGTATAGGAGGAACAAGAGGAATATACTGACGACCTGTCCTTGCAGCTGTTCTACCGCGCACGATACGATCTTCCGGTTCTGCTTGGGATGAGGCATCCTTGGGACCATTGAGCGGGGAAAGAGGTGTAGGAAGGGAGAGAGAGGGGAAAGCGGATGGAATGGACTTGAAGATGGTGCAAGGACTGAGGAGCAGAATGGAACGGACTGGGTGAGGAGGTGAAAAGAGGGTCACTTGTATAAGTGCACCGAGACGACACGTCGGCACGGAGCGTGCAGAGAGATAGAGGAAGAACAATTGCAGTCGAGTCGAAAGGACAGAGCTGACCGTCCTCTCGAAATATGTCAGGCAAGCTGCGGCTTTTGAACACTTCATGCTTCTAAAAGTGTTACAAGCGGAAATGTGTCTCAATCTGTCTTTCCATTCTTCACTGGTTGGCAGCAGGCGATCATGTTCGCGCACTGGAAGAGCCTTTCGCATGATTGTAACAATGAATCTTCCGAGCAACGTCAAGAACAGCACATGGCAAGCTCGGGAATCCATCATAATGCATGGAACAGCGCTCGTCCACAGTCAAGGACGGCGTGGTGCTTGCTATTGACACACTCTACCGTCATCTCTTCTCTACCATCTGACAGAACCCCTGGCAGAGCCTCCCTCCTCAGCCCGCATTATCATACACGGGTATCGCGCTGCCTCTCCCTCCGATCTTCTATGATCGCACTCATTTCCCACTATACGTAAAATTCCCAAACCCACCTCCCAATCCATGCGCAGCCCCAAACTGCTGACCACTGGGTGTGCCCTCCCTCAAACCCACTTGTGAGCTAGTAGGCGTACTCGGTCCTCCTTGCGGCGTGAAACCCGCGCTACCTCCCAGACCCGCCAACCCCACTCCACCAGCACCATTCGTTCCCGAGCCTTGCGCCGCGAAGAACTCCTCTCTGTACTGTTGGCTCGCCGGCGCGGGAACGCCATGTAAACCGTAGATCTGGTCCGCGAGTTCGTCTTCCAGCACGTTGTTGAAGATCTTAGACTTCATCGCCCAGAAGACCGCGCCTGTAAGCCATGCGTCGGAGCCGGCGGTGTGAGGGTTGCCGACACGCGAGCAGCCCAATTCCTCGGCCAAGTCGGAGAGACCGGACTTCGTGCCTAATGAGTCTACCACGCGAAGTCCTTCTGCGGAAAGGCGATTTTGCAAGCGCTGGCGCTGCGCGTGGCGGAGTAGGAATTTGATGTCCCAGAGTTTGGGAAAGAACGTGGTGACGAGGTGGAAGAAGTCAGATTGGTCGGCGGGGAGGGCATCGTTGGAGAGAAGTTTGATGAGGTAGCCGAAGTCGTAGCCGGAGTGGAATGACAGCCAGTGCACGTCTGTGTTGAATGCCAGGCCGGATGTGGTGAGTAGCGCGCCGAAGGCTTCGTGTGAGACGCCCATTTCGAGGTGGCGGTGGAAGCCGACTCCTGAAGCTTTGAGGAGCTCGATGGAGGATTCTGCGTACATGTCTTCCTCGAGGTTGAATTGGAAGTTAAACACCCATGTGCAGGGTACGCCGAGACCCGGGTGCATGAGCTTATTGGAGAGCCGGCCAGGAAGTTGGGTGATGGTCGGATCTTGAGGTGGGCAGAGCTCGCCCTCTGCAGTCCAAAGTGTTATGCCCACTTGAATCGGTTTGAGGATATCCACATTGCATCGTAGAGTCTGATAGTGGTACTCCGCCTTACTACCTGCGAAGTTCCCTATCGGACGCGCGACGATGCCAGGGAATTCTGCATCCATGGAGACGTATGGGTATTTTTGTATGAGTTGTCGCAAGATGTGCATTTCCGACTCGAGGTTGTGTCGCCATACTTCCCGTATTCTTGCAGCTGGCCCTGTTTTCAAGCCCATTCCTGCTGCATCGATCTGATGACTGTGCTCTTGCATCGCAGCGCCTCTCGCGAATCCCGCCTGTGCTGCTGCTGAGCCCAATCCTTGTCCTTGTCCGCTGATCATGCCTGATGTGAATGTCGATGCGCCGGCGCCTGTGCTGAAGGCCGAGCTCCCGTATGGCGAGCTTGGGTTGAAAGGCGATATGCCACCATTGAGGGCGCTATTGCCAAAGGCATGTTGTGATGTGAATGCGCTGGGTAAATGGCTGGATTGTGATGCATAGTGTGAGTTTTGTGAGAGGGCATGTTGTTGATTGAGGTTGACGAAGGGATTCGACGGCTGTGAGGCATGCATTCGTCCCATTGTTTGAGGCATGGTGCTGTGAGGGCCGCGCGAGTGCGCACGCGAGGTGAGTCGTGGATGTCTCCCGAGATGGAGTCGTAGGCCGACAGGTGAGGAAAGAGGGATTGAGGTCTATGATTCGCGGAGTGTAAGCTTCATGGTTGACGGAGGCTGTATAGGTGCTCGGTGGCTTCGTGTTCTCGAATTGTTCTCGTGCGTATCGTGTGTTGATGTTGATTCGGACTCGAAGACTGTTTCTGTAGCTGTCTGCGGAGTTGAGATGTGAGCGGGCGCGGAGGAAGTCGTGACGGGCTTCGGCCTTGGCGTGTCGCTCTCCAAGTGAGGAGCGATCTGGACTTGAGCTACAGACCACTTCACCTCATCACCTCACACCATTGAAGTCGGAACGTACGTCAGTACCACCGACAGACTTCCTCAAAGCGCGACACTGATCGCATACAGCCAACAAACATGCCTCGACCCAACATCACCGGTTTCGATCCCGCAAAGTTCGCTGCCGCATCCGGCCAACCGAAGAACGACCCATGGGCGCGAGTGTGCGTGAAGACCACTGACGTGAGAATAAATGCACAATGCTAATCGCACTACAGTGAGGCGTGGCGATACACAGGTCCATTCACAAGGAGGAACCGCTTCAAGAACTCCTTCCCCGGTCTCGGCATTGCGACTGTCGCATTCGCAGGATATCTGGTCTACGAGCAAGTCTTCATGGCGCCGGCACACGGTCATGGTGAAGGTCATGGCGAGGAGCATCACTGAGAAGGGAAACATACTTCAATGGCGGGATGGATGATGTCGGCTGAAGGAGGGTCAATCTGGCGGAGATATGCGGAGGGAAAAGTCGACGGGAGCTTGTACAGCGTCGGACACACGGCGTTTGACACGGAGCGCTGGCTGGGTACCATCCCCCAGTACGAAGAGGGCAGCAGAGTCGTGCTGTGAGGGTTGGTCGAATAGCAATGGGATGTGGAGACTTCTGCTACAACATGACCGAGCCTGGGACGGACGAGAGGCTCGAGTACGAACCCTGAATTGTACATGGAAGCGGGAATTATCAAACACGCTGAACTTCATGCCCGCTGTCAAGTGCCCGAACATGTTTGTTGCCAGGAGCACAAATGCGATCTTCTGAATCTATGCTGCTTAGCAAATGATACAGTCTGTTTGCGTCGTATGCATTGCTCCCGATCAGTCTTTCCATAAAGTCTCATGCACTGCTCTTCTTGCAAGGTCAGAGCGCGGCCGTAATAATTTTATGTCCCAGGTCAATATGAGTATCAGCCCATGCATTCGAACCATCAACATCTTAATCAATATAGACATGGAACACCATCAATATCCCGGCGTTCACTGCATTCAGCCGCCAGCCCAAAAGACGTCACCCGAGTGGGGGCACAAGCAGCTCTCCAACAACTTCACCTGAAAGCTCCACCGCCTTGCACAAGCCAAAGAATTCACCCACACCATTCACCTACAACACAGCAGCATTTACACGACCTAAAACTGGCGCCCTCGCCGACCAATCCTTTACATCCATCATGCCGACATGAAAACCTCAGCCTCGACCTCTGCCCAACGAACCCCCTCCACCACCTTCCGATCAATACGAAAACCTCCGCAACAATGCCTCGAGTCTATCCGCCCCTCGAGGGTCGCCAACCCAGCGTGACGATCAATCCCTCTCTCGTCGAATCATGCGCCGGCTTCAGTGCAGGCGTCATTTCTACGCTGGTCGTCCATCCGTTCGACGTTGTAAAAACGAGGTTACAAATCGAGCAGAATACACGAGCAAGACCAGGTGGAAGTATGCGCGTTATGAAGCAGATTGCAGCGGAGGCGTTCCAGACAAACTCCACGATCGGACAGTCATTACGAGGGGGCATCTCGGCGAATAAAAGAGGCGTAGTCAAGGCATTCTATCGAGGATTGATGCCGAATATGGTTGGCAACTCGACGAGTTGGGCGCTATACTTCCTCTGTTACGGGAAGATCAAGGATGTGGTGGGTGTCATGCGGAAACAGCGGACGCCGGACGGAAATGGACAGTTGACGAGCAGCGACTACTTCCTCGCGAGTGGTGCGGCAGGCATCATGACTGGCGTCGTCACGAATCCAATCTGGGTGATCAAGACTCGAATGCTGTCAACGTCTCGGAATGCTCCAGGCGCGTACAAGTCGATCTGGCAGGGATTCTGGGCAATCTTCCGACAAGAAGGACCGAAAGGATTCTATCGAGGGTTGGTGCCGAGTCTGTTCGGCGTTTCGCACGGCGCAGTACAATTCATGGCATACGAGCAGCTAAAGAACCGCTGGGCGCTGTCAAGGGAAGGAGGACTGGAAGGCCTCACGAATCTGGACTTCTTAAGCCTGTCCGCTGCGAGCAAGATGTTCGCTGGCAGTCTCACGTACCCTTATCAGGTGGTGCGGGCAAGACTCCAGATGTACGATGCTGGGCAGAAGTACAAAGGAGTCGGGGATGCGGTAGCTCAGGTATTTCGGAAGGAGGGTGTTGCTGGGTTCTACAAGGGATTGGCGCCGAACTTGGTTAGGGTGGTGCCGTCGACTTGTGTGACGTTCTTGGTATACGAGAACGTCAAGTTCTACCTGCCAAGAGTTTGGCATGATGCGAAGGACGCTGTGGTGGAGGAGAAGATATGAAGCAGAATTGGCAATTGGATCGACGAATGATACCCACTTATGACAGAAAACAGCAAGACTCTTAGGAACCCCGTATCTCTGGTCGGTCGAAAAAAGCATAGCATTGTTTCACCCGAGGACGAGGCGAAGAGACAGAACCTATCAAGTCTAGCAATACCTAATCACACCGGTTTTACTCTCAACGTCCGCACGAGCAACCACGTCAATGCGGAGATGGGCCGAACGTCGACAAACAGGCCCGTTGGCGAGGGCTCGAACTCGGACACCATCAACGCATCAGAACAAAACAAAACAAAACAGCAAATGTGTCACGACAGCACACATCGCATCCACAGGCAACAAGTCCTCTTCTCAAACGGCAGTCAAATCAGCAAAAGAAACTCTCGAGACAACACGAGTCCAGAAACCCTTTCCAAATCGTTATATTACTACAAGCTCTACTTTTTACGAATAGGCCAAATGGACGGGTTTTCTTGATTGGATGGAGGGGAAATTTAGTGGAATATGTACTTACTCTGCACTGCGCTTGGAGAATGGGACGGGGGTTGAATGGGACTCCAGTCGATCTTGTTGTCTACAGCGGAGAGCGAAAGGGCTTGAAGGGGGACCAACAAGCAACCGAGAGAGGGAGTGAAGGAAAGGATGAGAGTATTCACATCATGCATAGACCGGCGTTCTAGCGTACGTGCCGCTTGCTGAAGTGCTCGGCGAGCGGATGTCACTTGAAAGTTCTTGCGCTGCACCACCGATTTGCGATGCGAGGCAGGAGGATCACATGTGCATGACCAGGACTGTGGGTACGATCTGGGTATTAGACAGACAAAAGCACCTTCACAGCGCAGAGAGTCTGTTCCTCTTTGTCTGATCACGTTCCGCTCTCCTCTCCCTTCTCTTCCCTATTCCTACCTCTCAACCCCTCCCTCCACCGCCTGAACCCCACTTCCACAATTCCTCCATCGCCTTGCACCCCTTCCACTTCGCTCAAAGCCAAACTTCTCGCTTCCTTTGCTCGTTTCAACCTCCACACAACCCCTTCCTCTCTACATGTCTCCCTCAACCACTCCACTACCCCCGCCGCAAATGCCACACAAACATTTCCATCCCACGTCCCGCCTCCCCTTTTCACCAACCCGGGAATCCCCATCGTGTCGAATTCTTGAATAGAAGAGAGGTAGCCGGCTTGAGTACGAAATCCGACGATGACTTTGGGGATCCCGAGCAGGAAGGATTGAGCCCAGAATTTACACAACTTTCTTTCAAACTTCTCCGCCGAGCGGTGGTCGTTGGGATCGAAGGCTTGGGAGGTCTTCAACTCGACGTACGGTATTTGTTCGGGTGGTTTCGCTGTCGTCTTGCCCGTATCTGCTCCGGTTGAAGGTAATGTGGGCGATGACGGAGGTGATGGTTTCGCACCAACGATGCAGTCGACTTCGCCGGCTAGCAGGAGGGTGGTACTACCTATGGTCGTGCGGACTATAGAGCAGAATTGTGCGGCCGTTGAGACGGGGAGAGAAGGGCGGGATTCGATTTCTTGTCGGGTGCAGTCGGGAAAGGGGTGCGGGAGGGTGGAGATGGATTCGAATTTGTAGCCTGCGAGGAGGGTGGGTTAGTCAGGGAGCGGCATTGAGGGAGGGAGAGGGTGATAACATACCCCAGTACTGCATCATTTCTTGACTTGGACCGTTGCCTCGTCTGGGCGGTCGAGAGGCTTCTTTGGCTTGCTTTTCGGCTTTTGCTGCGAAGTTTTCTTCGATGAAGCTGGTTGATGTAAGCAGTGAGCGTCGGACATGTGCACCAGTATGCCTTACATTGTGCCCTGGTCATTACATTAGCACAGAGGAACGAAGTCTGGTATATGAATGGCTACATACATCGAAATAAGTAACATTCATCTCAAACTCCTCCTCGTACGGATCAAACGGCGCAGCAAGAATCTAAATCTCACAATCAGCACGCCCTCCCTAGTCTCACCACAACAATCAAACCTTCGTCATCATCCCCCTCCAAGTAACAACATCAACCTCCACTTTCTCGCCCTCCCTCTCCTCCTTACACCTCAACGTCTCCAGCAACGCATCCAAATGTGAATCCTCCTTGCCCTCGTCATACTTCTCAAAATGCTCAAATCCCTGACTTAGATCTGGTCCACGGTCATGAGGCGTCCAAGGGGCATCGAACATGGCGGGGTAGTAGTAGCGAAGAGATTGTGAGGATAAAGGGTGGCATTTGTGGGTGTCGTCGAAGGAGAAGTAGGCGAGTTCTTGGGGGCGTTTTATGGTGGATTTTTGTGTGGTGGAGGAAGAACGAGAGGGGAAGGGAAAAATGTGAGGTTGTGGTTGAGACATTGTGTTGACAAAGGAAAGGTAAGGGAAAATATGGTGGAGTTGGATATGGTTGTGGTCAGGTTGACGGACTCCAATGTCGTTCATCTTTCAGGCCTCAGGCATCAACGATCCATATATCGAACACTCGGTCACCACTTCCTCCTCCTCCTCCTCTGTCACGACGTCCGGATTTCTCAACGACCTCGTCGTATGAACGATATCAGAGGCTAATGAAAACTTCGTGCTTTGATATCTAGGTAAGTTGAAGAGCGGAAGGATTCCTGATACGGCTGCAATGTGGCATCCGACACGCGGCTTCGAGAATGCCTTCTGTAACGGGGCATAAAAGACACGCATGTATCCTGCTCTATCACAGTACTGTCTCCTTCAAGCAGATCCGGACGATCACGTCTCTACTCTTCACCGCCAACGGCCGCGACATAACACATCTTCCGAGTTTGCCCTCATTCATCCTCTCCTCTGGACTTCTGCCAGACACCGAATCTATTGGCAAAGCTACAGGACTTCAGCATCGATTGGAACTCCGGCATCGATTGTACAGCGTGCTCACCGGAGTCCCTCAACCATAATTACCGTAGCCCTTATCGTTAGAAGTACTCGCTAGACCGTACTTTATATAAGTCTTAGTAGCTAATATAATAGTACCGCCTACCTAGAAAGTAGCTAGAATAGCTACTAGCTTCGTAGCGGAGGTACTAGGTATAAAGCTATATATCTAATTACCGAAGCGCCTATAAGAAGTATAAAGATATCATAGTGTATAGAACGCTAGCTAGTAATCCTACTAGTAATAAAACTAATTCTTACTATTATTAAGTTGTACATACGTGCCTTATAATATACGACTATACGTTACGTAAGCGGCATTTGCCGCTACGCTCGGCGTCGTATTATCTACGTATTATTAACGACCTTACCTAAGGTCTAGAGCTAGGCTATACCTTTATAAAGGGTGTAGTTAGGAATAGAATAGTAGTATAAATTACTTCGGAACGGACTCGATTCGATAC